>JAODJW010000019.1:19559672-19579517 GCA_026777045.1 Hyperopisus bebe
CTTTGGGTGGGGATGCTGTAAAGCGCTTTGAGACGACGTAATGTTGTGATAATGCGCTATACAAAAATAAATTTGTTTGTTTGTTGTTTGGTTGTCCACATGTTCAAAGTGCTTGCAATAATATATATGATATTTCCTTCTCTTGTTCAGAAGTGAACTGGCGCTTATAATGAATTCACAGAAAACTATTAACATTTTATGACATCAGTATTAGTATTCTGTTTTTTGGGCTGTGTCATTCCAGTAACGAGAGCCTTGGTAGGCTTGGGTTTAGCCAAGCCAGCTCCAGCTCCACAAGCTAAATGCTAAGGACACTGAGAAGGGCTACACATTAACTAGCGAAAGAGAGCAAAATTCCGCATGCGGCGGTTTAGCCGGCGAAGCCGTGGCACCGACGGGATGGGAAATATGCTCACAGCGAGGGGGGGGGAGAGACAGGGAAGGGTTAACAGGGGGATCCTGATGAGGAACGGCTACATTAGCAAGCAAAATCAATAGCATTAGTGTCTGTGAGCAGTCTGCATTCTTCCACGGTGCTCACCCACTCCAGAAGTATTTGGGAACAGCACATGACAACAGGTGGTGAAATGTTTTGCCAAAATGAAAACCGGGCAGGTTTGTGCCACAGTTTATGTGTCTTTGAATCTCTTCCCAAAATACTTTCCTTTCCAGGATTAAGGGGCTCGCAATTGACAAGATGCCTTTAAAATGGTCTCTTAATGAAATACTGCTTTATTTGTACTTATCTGGAGAATAATACAGAACTTGCGTAAGGATTCAGGTGCAAAAAAAACAGGTCATATGAGAACTGACAATGGAAAAAAACACATTGATTACTGAATCAGTATATTTGATAGCACTAAACCTATTAATAACATCATAAAATGATATTTATTTAAATTTACTTGTAAGGCTGCTTAGAGGGCTATTTAGTGAGAGCAATATGAAAGTTTCATAAACATGATTTCAAATATGCTTTGTATAATAACTTTGAGGCCCACCATCCTGACGTAGAATAGGACCTACCTGTCTGAAAAGTAATGTTTAGATGCATTGTGACTAAATGTTCAACTTGTGCTCCAAATTATACAGAATGGATTTCGGTCTCTGTTTGCCTTGGGCTGATTCCTTTGTTTCATTTGAAGTACCCTAGAGGGGAAATGTTAATTGTATTGTGTCTCATAAAAAGGCCAGGCAAACGTGTGTCCCACTTTGTAATTAAAGGTACCGTAACAAAGCTGAAAGGAAACTACTTGAGTAAACATCTTTAATTGCTCGGGTACTTCGGACCCGTCGGGTTTGTGAACAAGCAGGGCTGCTCCCTGCTGCCCCTTAAGGGTGTATAAAGTAGCAGGTAACACGACGGTGAAGGCTGAGGATTGCAGACCAACGGGGTATGAGCTCTGTAGCCTGAAGAACAACAACAACAATAATAATAATAACAATGATCAGTTTGTTAATTTTAGCCACTTACTGTACATTAATTTTATATTGTTGTTGCATTTCTCCAAAGTAACGTACAAGTAAAGCTAATAATATATTACAAAAATGATGTAACTGTCATGGAATCGACTAGGTGTGAGTAAAGGTAGACTGAGCTTCCAGTCAATGCCCAGGTACGAGTGTAAGCAGGACTGGAGCATCAATCCTTTAACCAGAGCACAATGCAGTCATGTACAACAGAACATGACATCTTATCTGTATTTATCCATTTGAGTCATGGTAAGCAGTATATATTATACATGAATGACTATAAATGTACTGATAGGGCCATTAAACAGCAGCTTATGTGCTTATGTGTTTAGATGCCTGCAACAGTGTGGAACAAGGGTCCTTTCTCCCTTTTGTGACTGTTCCTAGATAGGGTTACTCAGTATCGAACATTTGAATAACTGAAGGAATTATATATCAAATGATGTCATGACTTTCATCGAAAAAACAAGGAAGAAATTTGCATCTCTATTTGAATCATGATACATAGATTATTCACAGTTTGTAACCACCAGACAGTCCTCTGCTGCAGGCAATTCAGTTAGAGGGAGAGCAGATTTCAAACTGCAGTCATGCTTTCTGACAGGAATATACCGTATAACCTATCGGTATGGTTGTATGAGTTTCAAACTATTCAGACAGTGGTAATGTTGAAGTACAGCCAGGAATGTTATTATTATTATTATTATTATTATTATTATTAATAATAATAATAATAACAATAATAATTTATTGTGTGTCTGCCATGTATCGACTATATGTGTAAATTATTTCAAAATTCAACATACAATTACTTTTCTTCAACTATACCATTGAGCAGCTCTTTAAATACAGTTTTGCATGTTCCGCTCCATAAAACGAGCACAAACAGAACTTAAACACTGTAAATATACGTATGTCCTCCTCAGACCTTCCCGGATTTTGATATTCCACCCACTTGGTGGTCGCCATTCCTGTCGCGTCCCATTTCCTCTTTTCCGCCATCCTCTATCTCACCTCTTGGTCCAAAGCAGGAATCCATCACTAATGAGGCACAGGAATCATGCAAACAGCTTTGCTGGGGAGTCTTGGGAAGAGGGCGTGTGTGTGTGTGAGTGTGTTAGGAGGAGGTGTGAAGGGGTGGGGGGGAGGATTGTGAAAGGGGATGGGTTTTTGGAGGATTACTGTTTGTTTTCTTTGGGTTGAGAGAATAGGGGAACCATGCTGACATGCTAACCAAGATAAGTACAGGTAGGTTTGTACAAGCCAGAAGATTGTGGAATCTCTTCCCAGAGAATAGCAGCAATGTCAATGGTAACTAAAGTATTGATTCATTATCAGGAGATGTGACATCTCTTAGTCACTCACTACGTTATATACTGATATATACTCTACATGCTTATTGGCACATACTCTAAACTAGTTGTACCTTGTGTCTTGCTGTCTCACCCTTATTTATACGTCCACATTTCTGTTTCTGTGTATCACTGCTTATTTTATACTCTTTACTGTCTTCTGTATTTTTGTCTTGATAGTATATTTAAATTATATTCCCATGCAACCACCTGCAACGAAACAAATTTCTTATACTTTTTGTACAGGGCGAATAAAATGATTCTGATTAGGATCTCAACATACAGAATATGCTGATTTGACAAGAAAATGATCTCAGTAATAGAGCATATCCCTAGCTGAATGCCATCATTTAGAAATACGTCTTAAAGCTGATCAAAAGTTACCCATTCAGTGTGTACCTGAGAGATCAGAACACAACTAAAACTAGTTATTGCCAGATGCAAACAACTCCTGAATCCAGAGCTGGTAACTTGTGAAGGTATGTATAAATTAGGTATAAATCAGACCTTACAGAAGAAAGAGTGTTTCAAACTAGGTACGGTTAGCAGGAAATTACATACAGCTGCCCCAGATAATACAAGTACAGCGACTAACACAAAAATGTTAATGAGAGTTTATTAAAGTTTCCCATGGGTTCCAAGCGCTCGTGTCATTGTTACAGGCTGGACTTTGTGGTTAAATTGTTCACTACTAACTTTGATCTGTCAATAACAAAAATGAACAAAAAATCCAGCAATGCGGAATATCAGGTTTTATCTGGAACTTCTGCCCAAATCATTCACTAAAGGAAGTTCATTATGAAAAGACATGTGGACATATAATTACATTTTAATTCATTAATTTATTTTAATTTAGCCGACCCTTTTATCCAACACGACACATATTTTCAGCTGAGCAGGGCCAGAGAATCCTTGGAGCAATTGGGGTCCAAGGACTCAACAGTAAGATCTCTCTGCTGGTTCTCAGATTTAAATCCATAACCTTCGGACCACAAACACAGCAACTTGCTGCCTATTCCTTATAAATGGCTTCATATTCCTTGTGTTGTTTTACGATATGCGGTGAATTTTAGCTTTTTAGATTTATACCAAAAAAAGTAATTACTTTTCATGTTTTTGTCGATGTTAATTTCAGCACTTTGAGTATGAAGAGAGGAATCAAGCCCAATCATTGTTTTGCATGGGTGGGCGGTGATATTGGAGATAAAACCAGTGGACTAAGCACTGGTAAAAGTTTAGCAAGATAGAAAACAGAGCTGGAAAATTTGGCTCTGGGCTGTAAAATGCTAATAGTATTATCAGTCCTAATCAGGATACTTAAGTTCAAGCCTTTTGATGTTTTAAGCAAAACATCACTCTTGGTTCCATCTCTTGCGGATCTGTGTTGAGTCGCATTAGCAGATCTTACAGAATCCTTGTCCAGGTTTATTGTTGCTTGTTTAATTGACGTTTGTGGGATTACAGTTGCAGTGGGGAAAAAACAATATTAACTTCATACATAAAAAAGAAAAATCAGATGATAAAATAACACATTTAAAATTATCATGGTTACAACAAGAAAGAACTGTCATAGCTTCTTATCTAAGGCAGCCCAGAAGGTCGTCTGGCTCTTCGTTCTACGCCAAGCCTCTAGATAAGCTAAGACCAGTTACTCGACTTTCATTAAAAGAGGCGGGCCTATTACTGGGCCTGGCGGGAACGGCATAACAACATGCAACAGTGGAAAATGCAACACTAACCCCCCACCCCACCATGTACTGAACTCCAGATCCTTTCATTCGAGTTATTAAATTCAAACTTTACCATGAAATACGTTGCCAAGCTTAGCTGAATCTAACTGAACCAAGAGATCACTGCTCGAAGGACAAATTTCTCAGTTGAATGACCCATCGTATATGAGTGTGATAATGAGAAATATTTTTTTCCTCAGGAGAAACTAAAAAACTGGTACAACGACAAATGAGAGGGAGGAAACTACTCTTATTATTTAATAATGGGCCATTGTTGACCTTGCTTTGTAATGTTTATTTTCAAAAGGAATAAAGGTAAAACCTTCTGAGTCCCTCTCCATATGGCCCTTCCTCTCAACAGCTTGTGAATTGTGCTACTTGAGTGTGTCGCCTGCCAATGTGACCCAGCTTTCACCAAAGCATAAGCAGAGTTTTGAGAAAGGTGTCACGTAGGGTCTCACGCCGACTCTGAATGCCTCTATTTATGTTCAAGGTGTTATCTGGAACACCAGGTTGGGCTCTTTGTGTGAGAGTGCTTTTATTTTAAGCAGGCTTTCGAGATAACTCATGACAGAATGCAATTAGATCTGCTTTAAAAGGAACTTCCTAACACTGTCCGGGTGATATATATGGTAATAACTGTATTTGTCACTCAAAAGTTGCCGCTTCAAATTCCCGGCAAGTACCGATGACCAGAGACACAGAAGGGACATGGATACCCTTGGCAGATTCAGGGGGCCCAGAATTTTAGCTACACCCCCGACGATTACTGTACCTTTCGACAATTTACTCAACCTGAAGTATTTCAGTTATCGTCAAGCTGTACGAATGCATCAGGGTATAATTGCAAGCTGCGCTAGTTTCTCTGGATACAGACATCTGCTTAGTAAATAAATAAAGTAATGGAATGAGTAGTGAACCCAGAAGCTGCCTTCAACCACATAAAACCCAGTGCTGATTGCTAACAAAACACAGGTTTATGGTGTCCGCAGGATTACATCCCTCCGCACCCCCACAATCTGCACCCGTGTCTCCCTTTCTGAAAAGGCGGGCGTTCTGTCTTATGGTTTCCATTAGCTGTGTGAAATAAACTCGCCATAGACTGCATTTCTCTTCTGACTTGCAGAACTTGCAGAGCTTTGTGTAGTCAAACAGCTGTCCTGTTTTTGCTGCCTTCCACAAACGTTTCTTGTATACCTTCACAGTGACATTTCAGTCACGTGACGCTCTTTTATCCTCTGCCTGCGTCTCTTGCTTTTTGACATTTTTTAACGTGACACGCATTGCAAGAAAATTAGCGTGAACATGAAATCCCACCATTGTGTTCCTATCTGCACACAAAACATCGGTGCATGATTTTGCATTGCTTGAGGATACATTCACTGTTAACAAGTGAAACAATGTGAAATAGCATAAGCGTTACTGGATGGAAGGACATCCTGTTTCATAATTTCGTACATGTTGCTTCATATTGAGAGAATGGGGACATAGGTTAAAAAAAACCATAATGGAGGTATCGCTGATTTAAGCTGACAGTTTCACAGCTCCCTGGAACACCAGAGAGTCTCAGATCCCCTCTTCCTCCCACAGGTTACCAGCTGCTAGGCTCCATGACACCAGAACTGTGCCGTTTTACTGAATGAAACCTGAGTACTGACCACATGCAAAGAAAGGAATTTATAGCGATTAACTGCTTTTCCTGTCATGGGGACCAAACAACAGACGTGTAGTGGAATACAACAGCCTAACGGTTTGCTAAAGTGCTTCTCTCAGGCCCAGCACAAGTATATTGCGATATCTGTGATATCTGCTTGCTTTAATGCACAAAAAAGAGAAGCCAGTAAGGCTGGAAAGGGTTAGTTAACTATTATAAGCGGGGAGTGAGACAGTTGCTGGGCATCTTCCATCCCTCTGATTGGTGCATGACTAGCCATGACTAGCCAATAGGAGGACTCCACTCACAGTCATTCATGAAAAACCAGGACGGCACTGTCTGGGTTGGGCAAACAGGATGTACAGTGATGTTACGGCTATCACTTCCTAGCATGCCTTCCTCTGCAGCTTTGAAGGCTTTTTTCCTACTTCTTCTAATTTACCCAGTAGGTTTCCACACAAAGTGTCAATTGCAGACATTCTGGTTTTGCTTTTCTAAGAAACAGAACTAAAAAGCTTCTGTATTTCTGCCTGCTATCAGGACTCCGCGCTTTTAGCCCTCCTTTTTTCTGTTCGATGAAGTCATTTTTCTTGCTGATTGAAATCATCTGTTTGCAGCTTTCTGACAAATTAATTGAACTTTGCTCTGGTTTAAAGGAGGCCCTCTGACTTCTAAAACAGACTTTGTCTGCAGCCTTTCCCTTTCTCTCTCTCACACAGTCGAACATAATTTAATCTTTGGGTCCTTAAAAGGAATTCACATTTCCTTGAGCTCAGTGAAAGGGCCATTTGTTCTGCTGATAGCATTTCAACTTTAAAAACATTGTGAGAAAATTGAGTTGAGCATTCGGCTTACATTGTCCAAATTGGAGAATGCCCCTAAAGACCTTGTCAGATTTTATGACCACCACCATAACCTGGTGGAAGCTTAAAAGGAAATGCACATAAAACTTGATGTGTTTTGTCTGTCAGTCCGAACCTCTGCTTCAGAAATGCTATCCTTTTTTGTCTGAAGTAATCAACCACCCACCTACAAAAACATGGTGGAAAAGAATATCAAGCTTCAGGTCCCCTTCAATCACTCTTCCTACAAGGTTTGCAGCAACAGTTCTCTACTCTAATGGACGCTTACTGGAATAATCAGAAGTCAAATTAACAGTAAATTAAAATAAGCTAAATAGAGTTAATGTTTGATTGTGTAGTAATTCTTGAAAGAGGTAGATGAGCTGTTATTATGATTTAATTTTATGTAAGCAACAAAAATGAGAAACAATAAAGTCATATGATGCATCACTTTCAGATATTAATGCAGAATGTTCTCTAGCAAAGATCCTATTATCTCCAATTGTTGTTGCAGCCGCTGACAAAACAACAGCGTGGTCTACAATCAAAGGAGGCTATTACGCTATTGCTCTTCATTTTATAGTTACATTATTTCCTTGTTATAACAGAACCATTTTAAAGATCTTCTGCTTCTTTCTTTGTTTCTTTTTTGTGTGTTGTCTTTTGTTTTTGTCCTCTCCCAGCATGTTTTTCAAGATATCTAAAACCTCCTCATGAATCCTGTGTGTCTAACAGCGAACGTTTCCTTCTCCTTTTAGCAAAACGCAGACAGAAAAGTTCAGAGAAGGCTTCCTGTAGATAAATAAAATATCGGAGGGACCTAACTGCTTAATGAGTGCATTGGGAGAAAGTATTTCCTCTGCAGTGTGCATATGTTTGAATGGCTGAGACACAGAGGAAAGCAAAATATGCAAAATATGCACTAGGAATTTATTATTATTACTACTGATACTGCTGATATGGCTGTTTGTTGTACGTATTCAGCATTTTTCATAGTGATGCACGCAAAGGCAAATTCAGTCGTCTTCCACAGTGGAATATATTTCATATAAAAATGTTGCAATAAGTTAAAATATACATCTATCTATCTATCTATCTATCTATCTATCTATCTATCTATCTATCTATCTATCTATCTATCTGACAGTTCTGTCTGTTGTCTTTTATATGTTTATGTTTATAATTTATGTATTGTTATTTATTTATTTATTCATTTATTTATATGTATCTATTTCATTTACTAATGGCCTAGAACTGTATGTATTTATGGGTTTGAATATTTTATTGGTACAATCCAGGCTTATATGTCTTCCTCAAACTCAGGTCAAAGGCCAGTGTCCATCACCACTGTGCTACATAAGTCCAGCTGAGTTCTCAGTTATGGGAAAGACCCTCTTTATGTAACTATTTTGGGACCTTGAGAAATCAGCCGACATACGGCTATATTTGGAGTTCTACTGGGCCCAGTATGGGTGGTTCTGATTGCATGAAACAAGGTTACTCTTAAAAGGGCCAGGAGAATCTGAACTTCAGTTCAGTCTCATTGACATTCTCCCAGGATGGGGAAGTAGCCAAAAAGGGAAGCTGATGAACAGCTAAAAGAACAGGAACTTGGAATGAGCACAGGAGTCACCCAGAATATGTTGTTTCTGCCTTTGAAAATGTCACCCTTATTACTGAATCCAGGATGAAATAGTGGAAAACTGATCAGAATTTCAGTTAAAATCCTACTGAAAACTGTCGTGGACAAATGATAGCTTCCAAACACTCAATTTTCTTGACAATTTTTTTTTTTATAATGCCCTTGCTTTTTGCATGCTATTTCATAGAAAAGCAATGAAAACCGTTAAGGTAGCTACTACAACATATGCAAGAGGGTGAAAACCTCTGACTGGTGCAGTTGGTTTAGGATGTATCAAATTAGAAGCAGACATGTGCAGTCTCAGAGCATGTCTACCCTAGCACCAGCCCTGAATTCTGTCTTGGAAAGTTCTAATAAAAGATTCTATTTAGTGGCTCACAAACATTCTGAAGCAGTAAACATTGCTTTGTAAAGATCTGCCCCTATTGTGCTAAATTGTCATGAAACATAACCAGATGCGGAATGATGTGCATATAGCCCATAAATTTCATATACTTCTACGAAATACATTTTGTTTGCAAAAAAGCTGTTAATAAATTGAAAATACCAGATTTTTCTCGTGAGAAACATAAAGAGGTGAGCAATGAAATCTTGATTAATTTAGCTCCCATATTGATTCCATATGGAAATATAGAAAACAATGGACACTTGTTTTGAGGAGAGAAAAAAAGAAACACAATTTCCTCCGTGGTAGAGAAGCAAATGACGGCAGGACAGCTGACCATCCGCTTTTGTCCACTTTTGGGATTGATCTCACCTGTCAGGCCTGGTCACTAGAAAGCGAGGAGAGGTCACCAGTCTCGACAGAGGTAGCACTAAAGGTCAAACTGACGTCCCCTTGTTTGAAGATGCCACAGGCTGTAAATTTAGACTCTTGTCCATTGTTTTCCTCAAGCAGGTCAAGAGGATAAGTAATCAGCCTGTTAAAATTGTAAGGATGTAATGGCTAAATATTATGTACCATTTTGGTGACAGCTCTGGCCTAGTGTTAATTTACCCTAATAACGAGTACAAAAACTGTATATTCATAATATTTGTTATGAATTTAACATCCTTTTCATACAGTATGTATCACGTTTCACATTTCTGAGTCCTGAAAAGTCATAAATGCATACACATATGGCTATTCCAGAATAATATTGTATCTAACAACTGAAATACTGCACTGTAACTGATGATTATTGACCTATACACAGTATCTCCACGGTCCGTATCCTGAAGTGTCTCCTGTCACTTCCACATTTTCTATTGTGTGTCAATTTTAATCAAAACAGTAACTTTTTTATTAATGTGTTCATTCTATATTCCCCATAATGAAATCTGCTTATAAATAGAGTAATAATGCAGGATAACATTTGAAACACATTAGAAACTTGCATTTCATGCTTCTGCCTCTTATTACACTACGTACATTCATGGATATCATTTTGTACACCCTATAATGTTGATAATGTAAATTAAGATACATTGTCATCCAATTTACTGCATTTTTAAAAATGAATACTGTGCATTTTGATAGCAAATGCAGTTGAACCCACATGGAGAAGAATAGTTTTCTCCTGTATTAATTTCTATAGCCCAATATTCAGATATATTGTAAATTGTTCAATGAACATAATTCTGCACCATTTGGTGCAAGTGGATGGCTACGAGGTTCAGGACAGGCTCAGCACCGCTTAAAGCTGGATGCCCAACTTTTATCTTTTTATAAAGAGAATTTACAATATTTGCTTTTAATCAACAGAAATAATATAATTACCCTTGAGTCTTGATCCAAATATGTAATTTGCTGTACTTCTGAGCGAGGTGCTTAACATAGTTTGCCTCAGTAACATATGACCTGCACAAATGTTTGAAAACTACATGATGCTTTGCATAGTACAGATAAATGTAATTGAACTGTAATGTAAATTGTAATTTCTCTTGTGTTTGTGTTGTATCACATTGTGCCAATTACTCTCAACTGAATGGGTCCATTTGCTTTATTCTAATTCATAATCATCAGACATCCATTTGGCAACGGTGAGATCTGGAGGTCGGTTATAGCTTGATATTGAAGATTTCTTCAGGGATCATCACGTGAGATGGCATAACCAGATGGTGATATTGATGTTTTAACTATAAATTTATAAACTTTTCCATTACTTCAGAAGAATTCTGTACATTCATCTATTGTTGCACAATGGAAATTTGTGTAGGTGCATTGAGTGTGTAGGTTCTCTTGCGAATGTTTACTTTCAGCTTGAGCCTACATGTTTGAGTTTGCACGTCTGCATTGTTATTACAATGGTGCGGCTTGGGTGTGGACCGCTATGAATGATTTGAGTGTTGGGTTTAGGATATGCAGTGATGACAGAGGACATGGTGGCTGTCACTCCTCTGCCTCAAACTCCCCAAAATTTGGAAGGGAGTCTTTTATAGTTTTTGGACAATTGAGATCTTTAGCATTAATTAATAATGTTGTGTGAATTTTGGGTTGGGTTTGTTGCATGTGTTACTGTAATATATTTCAAATTTTCTCATTCTGTAGCAAATTGTTTTATGGGCTTTCTATACAATTAAAAATACATTATTATCAGATGATATATTATGAAGACCCTGCTTACTCATTTTATGGAAAATCTTTTCTTGTGTCAATTAAGCCTTATTCTGTGAAATCTGGACAGCGGTGGTTTCACTTTAAGTTACCTGCTGCCTTAATTTCATTGCACCTTCCCGGTAACTTAAGCATGGCATGAGATAACTGAAGGTCAGGACAGATTTATGGGGAAGAAATGGCGCTTTGGGGGTAACATCTGTCATTTGGGGTGAAGCAAATATATTGATCTGAGTAACATTTGGCGGGTTTTAACAATCAAGGTCACCTGCCTACTTAGCATCAGTTGCATGAGATTTTGCTTGTTAGAAATTCACCAACGGCCATTGTGCTCGTCCCTCATGTTCCCCGTTTCACCCCCTAAACACCCATGGTGAAATACTTTAATTTATTAAATGATGGGACAGTTATTGGACTTAATTGATTGCCATCAATCTAATACTATTAGACCAGCAGATTTGTATTTAGTACTACATGCATTAATCTTAGTTTCTCAAGTTAGGTTTAGGAAGGTCTTTAAAGCGTATTGAAAAAAAAAACATAGATGAAAAATGTGCGCTTAACAAAAACTTCAGCTTTTCAACATAATTGTGTTATGTGTTTTTGTTTAATTTTGGCTTAATGCTACTTCATGAGCATAATTCTTAACTTTTGACAGCCAAATTTTTGGACTTCAATAGTAGACAAAATGACGGTCCTATTTCTCACTGAATAAGTGTTGTCTTAGTTAAACTTGTCACAACGTTATATATGAAGATCTCAGTTGTATGTCCATCACCTGAGCATATTTTAAGTAAAAAATAAATTGCCATTAATGGAAGGAATCTATGAATTCATTGAGTCAGTATTTCGACATACTGTTATTGTAATGAGCGGTAAATCATTTTATTTCTTTCTCAAAATGTCTGGAAATGAATCTTCCATCAGTTCCCTCTCTCTCCTTTTGAAGACACATGCAGGCAGGAACTCTTTAATGTCCCAGTTAATGCATCCCTAAACAACATTATCTTAAGAATTTTGAGGGAAAAAAAAAACTTCTCAGTTGTCCTTCTCTTCAGATTTACCATTGCAACTGGAATTATAGCTGTCAAATAGGTAATGTTCTGAAACAATATACCCTCCTGTTTTCTTGCCTTGGTTGCAAGGTGGTATGCAAGACATCTAGTGTGATTTTAAGTACATCGTCAAGGTTGTAAGCAGGTATTTAACAAATTGTAAGGGAGTATACATTTTATGGTGGAAATGTCTTGGGGAGGAGGTAGAACTGTTTTTTTTTTTTGTTGTTTTTACTGGTTTTAACCCAGTCGACCTTTCGGCCATCTGAATAAAGCTCATTCTCAAAGGAAACTGTGGGATGAAATCTTTCACCTTCCTGCAATTGTCATTTTCACAGGTCCTCACGGTTTATGATGTCAAGCTGAGTCGTGCATCCCCTAACCCTGGCGTTTGCACACCCAGTCCTCAGTTACTCCATTTTACCTTTTGCATTTCCTTTTCCTCTGGACGAGGACCCTTTCATCTTAACGATCAATGAAACGCCGGGCCTGCTGAGTCAGTTCACATTTCAGGATGAATGACCCGGCCGACGGCAGCCGTGACGGGCTGGAAGGTGTCGATGGTGATGCCGGCCTATTCATAGTCATTATCGTTATGCAATTTAGACAATCCGGCCAATCGGCTTCTTAATTCGGCCGACCCCTTTCCCGGTCCATCTCTTGCTTTTGCAGTGTTTGATTTTTTGAATTCCTCCTGGCTGAGAGCACTGGCCGTTGCCAACCAAGGCCTGTACTCAAGCTGTGTGGCCCAGGGCCTGTGAAGAAGGCCCCGCATTGTTTGCCTGCGTAGCGTAGGCAGCAGGAATGTGGGCAGAATGCGAGAAGCGCGCTCGGGCCTGTGAGAACGGCCATTGTGCACCCGTCCTGAGCGGGGAGCCCAAGGGGTCAACCCCCTATAAGTGCTGCTCTCTGGATGAGTCCCATTCATTCTCCTCTACAGACAGTCAGGTCCCAGCAGCCCTGCATAGCAATGTCAGTGTATATAAATGCTGCTAGGGGCATGTACAGGGAAACACTATTAACCAGGAGTACAACCAACCTTTAATTAAAAAGTCAATACGAGCGCTTGTTCATCGGACGTCCCCAAGAGTCAACACTGTCCGACGTGACTCGTCCGCATCGCCTGTAACAACATAAAGCTTAATCTTGGAAAAAGACGCTGACTTTCAAATAGTCGGGTTGGTGGGGCCGATGACCAGGAAACGGGAAGGAATTAAAACGCACAGCAGCGGTGACACACGGATGTATGAAGAGCGAGTTATTTGTTAAGAAAACATCCTCTTGGAGACAGAGAACATATCCACGCCGATGCTGTCAAGGATCTTACAGTCTTCAAATATTTGCTTTCATAATTTGCGCACGAATCTTGTTTATATTTGAATTGATTCTGTTTTATTATCTTTTACGCCTCCCCGCGTCAGTTATGTGACACTCACCTCATTAAACATCTATCTCCAACCACTAGATTGTCTCCACAGAAAACAAAACGGCACCTCTGAAAAACACAATCTTTGTAATGGGGCTTATAGAGAGGCACAAACCCCTGGAGGTCGGACCGGGGAAGTTGATTGTCCGTCCCTTCTTTTATCATCTTTTGGTTGGAAAGTATGCACTAAAGAAAAAAAAGCAGTTCAGAGGAATCGGGACTATAAACATTGTTCATGGCGACAAAGGGGGAGAGGTCAGGGGCCACAGAGCACCGAGAGAAAGCCCCGAGAAACAAGCAACAATGGCTTAGGCCAACCTGCACCCAAGTTTTAGTCTGGGGAAACCAGCCTTTCCAAGTTGACAAATGGCAGGGCCTGAGGTGCACTGTGCTCCCCCACCCTGGGCGAAACCCCCGCTCTTCTCGTGTTGACGAGCCCCTGAATGAGGTTCAGCTGAGGAGCATATCACCCCGATCTTAAGAGTGTCGGACCAGACCATTTCCAATCATTAAGTAGCTTCAGTCCCAACAATGGAAGTGTCTGGGTGGAGCTGAATGCTTTGGGGTCCTGCTCCAATAAATCAATAAGCGAACAACAAAAAAACAATACAGGAGACGTACTGATAGTCAGAGTGCATTCTTGGAAGACCTTCACTAACATGCTGTAAAACATAGTAATCATAGTAATTTATGATAACTTCCACCTGCATTCTTGAATAAATACACATGCATGCTTTCCTCTGCAGAGCTTAATATGTGTTTTTGATTAATTTTGTATCTAGACACATACTCACAGTTAAGCAGATTACTTGCAGCATTGCAGACTAACCCTTTTAAGTGTTTTGCCACAAAAGCTTAAATAAAACAGTAGAAACTGATGACTCAGAAATCCCTCGTATCATAGGATTTGTAATAGCGGCATATTGCTGGGTGCTGCGAAAGCCAGACAGATACTGGTTACCAGTTATCCTATTATCATAATTAGGGCCTGAGTGGATGATTGGAAGTGTTTCTACTGCTGATCTATTGCTGATTATGCAAAGATTTGTTGCCTTGATGCCCTGCATCCGTGTTATCAGTAAACCTCTTATATGTGCAGATTGCTTGTGATGGAAATGCTACATAAATTGTTATGCGCATGAGCAAATAAGTTGCATCGTCAGCAAAGAGTGAAAAGGGACGAAAGTGATTAATATTAGATCTTCAGAGTTTTGGTTTTTGGATGAAGTGATAGATCAGTTAATGTGAAATGCTGTAAAACATAGTAAGGACAAAAAATACGGTTAAGGACAAAAAGAAAAATACGATGGATTTCTATCCAAATGAAATCGGTCAGAAAATATTCAATGCAACAATTAACAGTACTGATAGGACAGGAAACACAATGTCTCCTTGCAGGAAATTCAGTTGGTGAATGTATTCTTTTGTATAGGATAAGGTCATTGCTTTTTCAAGCCAAACCGAAGTTCTCATAAAAACCTATGTATGACTTTTCAAAATCGAATTCAGATGGACCATAAAAGAATCCAGTTTCATCCTTTTTTTCTGGTTCTTTCTTTATTGTTTGGCCCGTAACCACCCTCCCCAACATGTTACTATTGTAGCATTTTTGTTATATGTGCTTATTTACACCAGGGAGTAGGCTGAGACCAGAAAAGAAGAAGAAAAAAAAACTCTGCAGGCTTGGTCTGAAAATGTGAGTGGAAGATTGGAAGAGAAGTGTGCGTGCGTGCGGAAAAAAGCGACGGACCTGATTTCGTTATCAAAAATTTTGAGGATAAAAAAATACCTGTAAATGTATTTCAGTGTCAGCCCATTTTCTGCCATCCCGAAGGAGAAACGGCCGAAAAAATGAAGAGGAAGAGAATGGGAGCAGGAGCTTGACAGAGACTTCAGACCATGCTGGACTGAAAGCCGGCTTCGGTGGTGCTGAGGATTGGGGATGTAAAAATAGCCCAAGAAGAGCCCACGTCATTTCTCAGGCTTCTCCAGCCTCTCTGAGTGTGATGTCATCCGTCCCGGGGCAGCCAAGACCAGGATGGGGTGTGGAAGCTTGACCCCCTTGTAGAGCTGGGACTCTGCAGCCAGAACTCAACCACCCAAAAGAAAAAAGACAAGCACCGCTGATTAGGGACTGAGGCTAGATGAAAAGCAACACAGCCAATCACTGATGAGTTATAGGCACAGATGGAGAAGGCGAAGTCACCAGGGAACATTCCGGTATCTTACAGTTAGTATCGAGATGGTAGCACAAACATACAGGGGATGAGGTGGGTTAAAAATGTTACTTTGATCAGATTTGTTTTCAGACTGCAGCATCTGGAAGACCGTAGAGGACAAGAATTAATTTCTGGAAGGGGATTCCGGGTCTCCGTGAATGAAATCCCTAAGCATGTTGTAATTATTAATCTGCAAGACACATTTGACACTTCGGAAGCCCTTGTGTCTTGGGACTCCTCCAAGGTGTGGGGCAAATGCTAGCGCAATGTGGGGCAAATGCTAGTGCAGTGCGAGGTTTTATAAAGCTTTTCGTATGTTTTGGGTTTCGTTACCCATTCCATGCAGACTTTCAGTCATCGTGTAAAATGCAGGCCCATAAACGCAACATATTTTTTCCAGGCACCTGTTTCCCAGTCTTTAGTGCAGATAATTTATTAGATACAATAACTCAACCGTTAGCAGTCTAACTGCTTAACATTAATCATTTTCCTGCATCCCAGCGTGATTCAGAGTAGCCCACTGTGATTCGTCATGACTTTTTTTGATGACGTTCTGGCTTTGGAACTCACAGTAAGTACTTTGACCATGACGCCTTTGATATCTCACTGCAAATGCGTGTGTGACGAACTTTGTTTTCAAAAACTTCATATGAGATTTTAACTCCACAAGGAAGGAAGGAAAGAAATGGAAAGTAGTTTCTAGGAAAAGTTCAGCTACAATGAGATTCGGAAAACAATACTATTCAAACATTTCCCAACTAGCATTAGCCATGGAAAATTTTGCTTATGTAATAAAAAATTTACTTAGCAGATCTTTCAAGTTACTCAGGTACATGAATTTTATGTCTTGTTCTAATTTTGATTACATACTATTGTTAGGGACCGTAGTGATCTGCTAGAGGAGGTCAGAGATGGTGCTGGAGTTTTCTTTAGAGAATTTCTCCAATATCTCCGTTTACATGCACAGCTAAGTTGACCTGTGGTTATAGCTCGACTATGCCATTTAATCGAACTACTGGCCTTGTCCCAGTATACATGAACGGGAGGGGAATCGATTTATTGACCGAAGTACATCTGACTACAATATGTGGCCATATAGCTCCTTTCAGCTTTTTCCGGTCAACCAATTACGTCACGTAAAAAAAAAAAAATTATTATTAATAATGACTGTGTGGACAAATGAAGTGACATAAGCTTTAATTGCGATCTGGTTGGAAGAACAGATACAAGAAGTTCAGGATAGCATAACAAGCAATAAAGTATTTTGTATAATATACCATGACAGCACGGTATTGAGGATTGTTCCAATATTGCAATGTGATTTTGTTGTAATAAATATTGGGGTGTTTATGAAACAAAAAGGAGTTCAACATAAATCTCTCACGAACCTGTCTAGGAGTGATTTAAACAGCAAGGATGAAAATGATTATGATCGTCTCAGAGAACACAGGCAGCGCTCATGCAAAAGCAGCGGAGATAAACTTTAAACTGATTTTGAAACATATACTAGATAATCTTGAAAATGAATAATCATTAAAAATGCAGGACTTGCTAGGTTTTTTTTCCTATGACAGAGTACAATTATTTTAGCAAGACTTAAGCTCCCTGCACTATAATATTCATACCAAAATGAAAGGAAGAAAAAGACTGATCTTAATCTAGCTGATTAGCAATGTAAGAATTGGAATGCATAAAATGTGATATTGGTATTAATATTGATTGTTGCCCACCCATCCATTTTCGGAAATTGCTTAATCCCAACCGGGGTTGTTGGGAAGACTGGAGCAAATCCCAGGAACAGGTGGGAACCAGCCCTGGGCACTTGCCAACACACAACTATAGGGCTGATTTAGTGTCACCAATCAACCTATCCTGTATGTGTCTGACTGTAGGAGGAAACCAGAGCCCGCAGCTAAGGCATGCAAACTCCACACAAAAAGGACCCGGGACCAAACCCCGGACTGTCTTGCTGTGAGGCAGCAGTGCAAACCACTGCGCCACCACACCCCCCTGGCTGTGGTCCAGTCCTATAATATACAACAGTCATTTTTCGAATTCAGTACAAAATACCCCGCCTCATGTTGTGATGTCATTTGGCATCGGTACCAGTTTTTATGGCAGTGGAAAACCAGCACCTAGAAGTACCATACCTTTGGTACCTTCTTGAAGTACCAAATGTATGGTACCTGGTGCAGTGGAAAAGTACACTTTAGTTGAGCAGTGAAATGGACAGTTTTACAGTGCTGTACATTTTATATGCGCTGTACGTCCTCTGCTATGCTTCAAGCTTCTTCTGTGTACCGGCCTCTTCTGTTACTTCTGGGTCAAAGCCCAGGGGGAGACACTGTGGAGCACGTGCAGGTCACCTAGGCCAGTTTGGGTCTGATTGAATGTTTACATGCAAGAGTAAAATGACTCCCAATCGCATTATCCGAGTGTCTGAGTCCGGCCAAGAGAATTCTCTTTAGTACAATTACAGTCAGACTAACATGTTTACATGCACTTTAAAAGTCCGGTTTTAGTCAGACTAACACAATAATTCAATTTCCTTAGTTTGCATGTACATGTACTGAGTGTGAGTCATGTGACAATGTGAGTCATGTGATAATGTGAGTCATGTGACAATGTGAGTCATGTGGCATCATACTAGAACAGCATTTTAAATAAGATTGAAATATGATTCATCTTTATATGCACTGTGCACCAGTGAGATGAATGTGTCATGGCAAAGGCTAAACAGTGTATCGGATTTACGGCAAGTTAAATTTAATCGGCAGACAAGTGCTGTTTAAGGCCTGCATTAGATCTCTGGAGTGCTGGACAGGCGGCCATCTCGACAACCCTTCCTACTCGACTTCATTTGGTCGTTGGCTTGCTGGATGGCGTCCTCCTTAATTTTTTACTCACGCTTTATTTATTTACCTCGGCGAGATTAATGGGCCGGGATGTAAACACAGCGATGCTGAGGAGACCCTCCACCCGGCACCGGGTGTCACGAGCGCTTGATGTGGTCAAAGGCACAAAAAAGACGAAAAAATAAAGAGCGGGGCCCGGAGGAGTCGTGTCTCCCATTCGCTGCGAGCTGCACTTTGAGCGCGTGCCACGAAATATTTGCGGACGCAGTTGGGAGGCGCCCGTGCAGCTTGGATGGAGATAACACGTCCGCGTCATCGTGCCGGCCGAGGCCACCCTCGCCTTCCCCCCAACCCCGGCTGGGGTAATCGTATCTGTTTTGTGTTGTGACTTCCGTCTGAGAGTAATCTCTCTCGGCAGACAGGCATTAAAAATAAGAAGAAAAACATGGACCGGAGTCTTTCATCTCCCCTCTGCCACACTCGCTCTGTCTGCCGACGGGGTCGCCCACGACCCCATCATCTGTCCCTCACATGTTTGCCTTTCATCTAGGGAATTGCCACAGAGGCAGAGTGTTTATTTTCTCTCGAGGGTGGCAGCACCGCCAGGGAAATGATAAGAGGGCTCTTTAAGTCCGGTGGTTTAGGGCATTTGCAAAACGCTTGGCTCCCTGTTGAAATGAAAATGAAGCGATGCTTTATTTTCCATTTGCAAAAGTATCAGTACATTGCAATTTGCATATCCCATCATGCTCCCCTTTGAGACATATACACACACACGCGTATCTACAGGTGAGAGCAAAGCTTGGGGCTCAAGCTCCCCTGGAGTATTTCAGGAGCTTAGGGGCCTTGCTCAGGGGCCCAAAGGCAGTAGCAGAGGAGGCAGGGGGTCATCCAGTCCCTGGGTCCATCATTGCAGGGGGTCTGCTGTAAACTGTAACAAGAGAACCCTACACTCAGCCAGCAGAATTTAACCAAGGTGCCCTTTTGGTAAGAAATGATCA
>JAODJW010000019.1:19596979-19617777 GCA_026777045.1 Hyperopisus bebe
GATTGTTGTTTAACACGCCATTTTCTGTAAACTCTGACACCCTTTACCACATTCAAAATGACATCTAACACTGGAGATTACCTTGTGTAGACAGGCCTTAATCTGGGCTCCCTGACTTGAAAGGAGTTGGTATTTCCATCAGTGCTTCAGGGAAAATTCCCCCAACACAAACACTATTCTGTAAACTGTCCTCATCATCTCAGTGGGAATTTTTCCTCAATGGGGTGCACTGTCGCTAGCACCGCATGTTTGGATTCCCGGGAATTTAACTGTTGGATTCAATACACTTAAACAATATGGAAATTTCAGGTCAATTGCAGAAAGAGAGGAATGTTAATACAAACACGCATGATGAAAGGCTGCAGCATATGTATTCTGTGTACCGGAAACGCTAAAAGCCAAATCATGATCGTTGTTTGCTCACTGATTATGTATCAGTTACTTTTTAATGAAATATTTTGCTGTAACAAATGATATTTACATTTATGTTTATTTAGTGGACTCTTTTGTCCAAAGAAATGTTAAAGTGAGGCAAATAGCTCATCACAAATGAGGAGTCAACCTGGTATAAGTGTGGGGGTATGATTAATAATGAAAAAATTATTTTAGACAATTTTAGATTATTGTGTAATAATAAACTGATTACAAAATTTGCATTGTCAGGACGCAATTGTGTGCAGTAAATTGTTCTGCAAATTAGATTAGATTAGATTTGATAAACCTCATTGATCCCAGGGGGAAGTTCTTGACATGTTTTACATAGTAGCTAGGAACCATAAGTAAACACTTAAAGTTGCGACCTTGCAAACCGTGTCGTTTTCCATGCGCTTCTGCATGGTCGTGCAGATATGGGGAGCCACGGCCGAGGGGACAGCAGCACGTTGCCTTTCAGTGGGGGGGGAAGGAGCTTGCATCGCTGACATTGTCTCGGTGGTTTCGACAGAATGGCCCGTATGGCGCCTCCCAGCAAGGCAGAGGGGAGCCCACTTGCCTTCATTTAGCACCAAATTCATCTTCGTCATCTTTACGAGATAAAAGATAAATCAAAGCGAGGAGCCCCGGTCCCACGGCAGACAGTCACAGGAAAGAAATCTGACAGAAAAAACAGATCCCAGGCTGGGACAAAGGGTGTGAGAAACAGACCCTAGAGATCAGCCGATAGAGAGGCGTAAAGGTATGTGTGAAATGCTCTGAGCATGGCATACCTTCCCCAGATTATCATGCACCCAGGGCTTGGATAAATCAGAATCATCAAATATCATGCAACGTTGCACTGCAAGCGGGCCACACTAAGCATATTTTGTATGCAGATGCACTGGATTTTGGGTGGTATGGGGAAATCGTTTTGAGGCCCTGTGTTAGCAAGACCTGCTTTCATAACTTTGGGAGGTACAGAAATATCTGAAGGTGAAAACTCCAAAGGGTAGAACATGTACCTCTGTGGGTAATAGAATTTTTAGCCAGCTTTCACTTGGCAATTTGTTTCGTTCTAGAATCAGCTTAATTATGTGATTAATGTGGCAGGTGCCAATGTTTTTTGAAAGTATCCTATGTTCAGTCATAGAGCAAAAACGTCAGAACTGTGGAGTCTCAAGTTATTTTTCTTTCTCTATAGAGCAGTCATTTAAAAGCCTGACACTGAATATAAGAAACATTCAGAATTTCTCTTTTGAGTTTTATCTTTTGGCTAGAGATGCTGTCAAGTGGGGTCTATAGATCAGATCTTTGATTTACAGCTGGGGGTCACACTGCTACAGTCTAAAGACAGAGACCACAACCCATTAATCTCTGATTCCTGCTACATGGTACTTTTCTACTCTCTATGTAGTTGGTTTTTCATTATTCACTTGATTTATAGTCACATCAAGGTTTGAGCTGATTCTTAGGCTGTTAAGGAAGATGTATGTTTGGAAGCGTCTCCAGCAGACAATGCAGAAATCGGTCACTGCAAAATTTGATTTTGGGTGTGGATCTTTAGTCCACCTTATGTTCCCTGACTTTCTAACTGAAAGCTTCGTTTTTTTTCCTGCATAACTGGGTTTTCTGTTTTCCATATCATTACACATCAGATGATGAAAAGTATGATCACAACAGTTTATACGATTCGGTCCTTTTGTGCCACAGGCTGAAAACTCATAGGATATTGTGATCAGAGCAAAATATTTGTATGCTATAACCAAAATTTTAGAAGTTAAAACAGCAAGAGCTGCCCAACCAGGAAAATATTTGTGGTTTTTATTTTTCTTTTAGACTTGCTTTACTGTAAAAATACTGATTTCTGTCAGCATCATCGGGGAATATCATTATTATTTACAATCTTAATTCATTCATTAATTTATATACACTTCCCAGAGATTCCTAAAAGTGATGAGAATTTACTCTTATGTTTGTGTCATTGCCAGCAAACCCTAGCAAAAATAGCACAGTGCTGACCAGAGGATTGACAAATGTCATTCTGTAACTTTCAAAAACAAAGACATGTTATTGTATAGAGAACAGCATATAAGTCTGTTCAACATGTGTGTTCTGGGTGTAATCAGACCACATGCCAGAGCTCTTCAAGCATAAGAACACAAATCCCTACCATGATATTTCAGCATCCTTTCCCCATACCCCTATTACCTTGAGGAGACCTGGGGAAATGAGCAAGATACGGAATAGTTGTTCCTTTGACACACAAGAAAATCTGTCTTCTCTTGACACACATTTCAGTTAAATCTGAGCCATATTTTCACAATGAGTGTGAGCCGTCTGAAGTTAAGGAGAAGTTCTATGTGGCCTTCTGAAAGCTCTTCATGGGCACCTCTGCAGACACACTGCTGTATGGATATGTTCTGTTGCTGTTCCTGTTTTTCACAGTAAACATGGGGAGAAAATACTTACACAATATTGAAAAATCTGTGGAGTGTGCTGATGGGAGCGAGACGGAACAGCAGGCCGTGTGAGGCCAAGCACTCAGCTCAAAGAATCTTTTGCCAGATCTTTTGTCGCATCGAATAATTAATTACTATCATTGCTTCACTACGTTGTGCGTCTCATCTTTTAATTGGTGGTAAAGAAGGTTCTGTGGTGCTGTGAATGCCACCATGACCATCTATTATAGTCATCCTCATGCCGTACACTCAGCTGCCCAGAGTGCAACCTCTACCCAGTGTCCTTAAAAACTGAAAAAGAAATCCCCAACTTATTGCACATAACTCATCTTGATATCTGACAGACTACAGATTGATGCAGGATCTACATTAATCGGAAGAATTCAGCTGCACATGTAAGGGCTAAAATAACAATAAGCTGTTTAGTAAGGCTGATTCTACAGGATGGATTTCTGTTGACCCTTTTCCCATTCTTTGGCTAATGATCCACAAATTAAGATAATTGTTTCATAGATTAGTGGAAATTCAGGACTGGTCAAGAACATTAAGATCTTAATCTGTTATATCACTCTTTTGGATTAGGCCACTATTGTTATTACCAAACATATTCATGGGTGTCTTTTAAACCATTTTTTTTTTTTTGGATGAACCGCTAAGATTAAGTATGTAGTATGTTGCAAACTGATTGAGACCTGAGCTTTTTGGCAAAAGATATAATCCTTGTGAATTCTCTTACTCTCATGCTGCAAATTATATTGAGTGGCTCTCATACTTTCAGCCACTGACAAAATAAAATGTCAGTTTGTTTACAAAATATCTATTTAAGTATGACAGCAACAAAGGGAGATGTTTCTGAGGTGACTAAATGAAAACCTGTATGGCAGTGTTTCCCAGCCCGGTCCTCGGGGATCCACAGACAGTCCACATTTTTGCTCCCTCCCAGCTCCCTGCCAGACAGTCCACATTTTTGCTCCCGCCCACCTCCCTGCCAGACAGTCCACATTTTTGTAAAAGCGTGGCCTGTCTGCGGGTCCCCGAGGACAGGGTTGGGAAACACTGCTTTATGGGAATAAAAGTTTATTTCTGCATAATAGTAATTACTCAATTTCACAGAGAAATAGCTGGTTTGTCAGAGGTATATTTCTGACAGCTCTGCCTGTGATTCTCATTGCAACACACCAACTTTCTGTTTTTGATAATTAAAGAACAATACTTTACACTCCCACAAATCCCTCAAAATGTTCCTGCTTCTTGTAGCGGATAAGGTTGTCATTGCAAATTGCTAATGATTAATATTATACAAAAAGAGCTAAAAACCTAAGAGTGTGAATTCAAATATGTGCACGATTCAATATGAATTACATAATTAATTACTTTTCTAAGATAGCTAAGATACACAATCAATTCCAAAATAATGGATGTAGGCTATTCAGTATCTTTGAAAGTACAGTGATATATTACATTATCCGATACCAAGTAGGCATACAAATATTAAACTAAACAAAATTAAAAGTAAAATATGCGTCATCTTCCCAATTCTGCTTGAGTTAAGTAACCAACTAGTATTTCTCGAAAAATCTTTCTAAAAGTTAAAAAGGAACGCTAAATTATTACTAATTATTTCCCTTTTTGAACTCCGGTAACGCTAATTGGACCGGGACTTACAAGACGTGTTTTATCTTTAAAAGTTTCCTTTCGTTTGCTGCGCACTGCCTTCTTACCGTAATACTTGTAACAATGGAGCCAATAAAAACTCACATGGTCCAATTTTCATTGTCTCCAGAGAATGTCTGTATCAAAAGATCGTTGGAATAACACTAATTTATCCATTTTCATTTTCAGTGATATAATACTTTTTTTTAATCTTGTGTTCCTTATTTGCAAGCAGACCTTATTCAGTACACAGTGTCGTCTTACACTTCCAATACTATCTAAAGCGTACAGCTTCACTGTTTTATGAAGTTTCCTGTTTTAAAAACAGATTCATATCGACTACTCCTCTTAGAATGTAACGTGGCCTTGTATAAATTAACACAATGTTACACGGTTTCCATGAGACATTAATTGTTCAATTATTAGGCTACATCAAAAATCGCCCTAAAATAGGCATCCTGATTCTGTGCATTGTTCTTTTTGATTTTTAACAGTGTATATATATGATATATATATAAACACACAGAGAATGCAGGAATAAAACTCTGTATATATTTCATATATTAAGGTCATATACGAACAAAAGCCCTATATAAAATAAAGTATTGAGACAATGCATGAATAAAAAGTTATAATACGACTGGATAATTTTATTTCCTAATGACCAAACATCGTTTTATTTGTGATATCAATCATAATTTAACTTACAGAGGTGTAAAACATCCAGTTTATTTGAGAACATTGGGATTTTATATGCTTTTTTATTATGTATTTTACGGTACATAAAGTTTTTCAACATGGTGAGGATAGGAATGTGTGGAATGTACAGGACGCTTAATTTATACTCAGTCGCCAGTAGCTTTTTAAAGTGACAGCAAGCCGTGGTTAAGTAGATCCGCCTTACTTCTTTGTATTTAATAGCAGTAAATAGCATTGCAAACAATGATTTGCAATACTTGTCGCTTGCAGAATTTAGATTTGAAAAAAACCGCTTCAGGTATCGTAATAATATCCTAAAATTATACCTATATTTGGTTCTGGACATTTTAGTTTCATTTTACAGTCTTTGTGGTTACCGTTCGCTAGACGGTCATGAAAATGACAAATGCTGTGTAAGGTATACAAATAAACCCACGTACTCGAAGGCAGTTGTGTATGAATGAAATAAACTGGAATATTAATAATGAGCATTTTTATCAGATAAACGCCAATGTCTATACAATTTTGAATAAACGTTGTTATACGCTTCTGAAATGTGCTATATTCAGAGTGCTTATAATGCATTTTATAACTGAACTGATGTCAGTTTCACAAACATATAACTCAAAATGTTAGGTGAGTATGTAAAAAGCAAAACTTAAGCTACGGGACCTTAGAAGGTAACGATACATTTTATTAAACATTGACAAAAGCTGTTTGGTCTTAAAACTTATAATTAACCTCACAAGTAAGACAACTCTGAAAATAATACACAATCATACCGATAATGTCACTTTTGTTATGTTTTTATTACATATTTGTACTTTAGATGTGGCACGTGGTATGCTTGGCTAGTATCTTCCGGGTGCAAGACATTATTTTCAAGTAGAATATACTCTAAATGCACTAGAGTCTTAACTAATAAATGCTACAGACTTTACAGAACACAACGACACTGTGCTTAAGGTAGTTTTTCCCGATGCAAATGTATCTACCGTGAACAGAGTCACCTTAGATTAACGGCATTCGACAGTCGGTTTGTTCTTGCTTAGTTCTGCCTGGTAACAGAAGTTCCCCCCATTGGTTTACCTTAATTTCTGTTGCCTCCCATCGAGGGGGTGGGTTGGTTCTTCCTCAGAAACTTCTGCCAACTTTTGTTGAAGTTACTTTGTCCTATATTGCCACACGCAGAGGGATGGAAGTTCTGCACTTCGTTCGTGGAGAACTATTCTTTCCTGATTTAAAGAAGTACTTCAGCTTATTTATTTATTTATTTATTTATTTATTTTTTTATTTATTTATCAATCATTTCCCATGTTTAATGGATAATATCGTATCTAGACACAACATGTTTGGACACCTAAATACATATGTACAAAATATATTTTAAAAATGTCAACGCGTCTATAGGATCTATTCAGAAATCAAAATAATTTGCAGCATGTGAAGTGGTCAAAAAACAAAAAATACATAAATATATAATTGCTGGCGTTGCATGGGAACGTTGACTTGTGCAAAGCTCAAACACTAATCGGGTGAAATACGTGTGCACCTTAATATGAGCAATTTTTTGGTATAGTAACATATATGGTCATATAAATACAGAGATATATTAAGGTACAGGCCCACGCGCGTACATTTTCGATTAATAGTATGAAGCCGTAAATGTATGTGTCTCTGGGGAACTGGGGGACAATTTTGTCAGCATGGGCATTCTCCCACCCCCCGTTCGCCCGACGTACACCCAAACCCATTACCGATACACATACATTACTACTTCCAGCTAAATACACCCCTTCTCCCTCCCCTCTACCCCCTCCCGACTCTATCGAGTGCGACCGCAAGCTGGAAAAAGGACCTCCCATTTAAGCGATGTTCTGGCGGCATTGGGCCGGACCGCGAACTTGTTGCTCTTAAGACTACCCTCCTCACTCTGGCCTCTCTCTCACTCTCTCGCTCATGCTCACACAGGCTTTGATCTCCCCTTAACAACATTAACGTCACTGCATAGAGAGCTAAAGGGAGTTCTGTTGGGGAGAGCGACGTTTGGCAGCCTCCAGAGGGCTTACTCAGCGGCAGCAGCGAGCAGCATCCGCGGAACGTCTGGTAGCGAAGCGCTTCTCTGTATCCACCGAAAACCGAAAACCCCGGCAATTCTACAGACATGGAACACCAGCTGCTGTGTTGCGAGGTGGAGAGCATCAGAAGAGCCTACCAAGATGCCAACTTGCTCAATGACAGAGTTCTACAGACAATGCTAAAAACCGAGGACAATTACCTTCCCTCTGCAAATTACTTTAAATGCGTACAGAAAGATATCGTGCCTTACATGAGGAGAATTGTTGCCACGTGGATGCTGGAGGTTTGTAATTTCAAATTAAATTCGGAAATGTAGTTGCAAAAGTATTACCAGGTTACGTACTTGGGCACTTGTTGATATGCCCTTTGGACCCGTTTTAATGTTTTTAAAAGGATACATTTCATGTGACATGAACACACTTTAAAACTCTTCCACACATGGTCTTTTAACTTTTTATTTATTCAAAGTTATTGCTTATTTGGACTTTTCCGCCTTATTGTACTATTACGAGAATAATCAATAATAATCAAATAATGTCGATAATGAGTTGCGTGTTTAAACTTATGTTTATCTTTGCAAAGTTTAATGTAAATTAAGCTTTCGGATGTTTTCTAAGTCTGCAGTTTCAAGAAAACAATTTTATTTTAATTTATTTTAAATTAATATCGATGTACACGTATGCAGTGCAACTCGTGCCAGTAATATGCGCCATCTTTGTTCTCTTCCGAAAAGTCTTAATAAACTAAAATTCAATAATAATTATAAAATTGACATAAATTGTATACAATCTACAAAACCGATTTGGATGTATGATTCCTGTAGTTTGTTAAAGATGACTGGAATAAAACGTTTAATTTATACGTAAAATTTTTTGTTTCAACTCGGCTGTCGAACTTCCAGTGTTAGCTTCCGAATAACGCTCTAAAAATAGGTTCATTATTACCTTTTCACTCTCTAAGATTGTGATGAAACTGAAATATTATGAAACAAAACATATTTTTCAAGATTTACATTAGTTTTTTATGCATAGTTTGTGTGCATATATATTTTTAAATATTTTTTGAAGTTGCGTGTCATCACGAGTTAAAATGTCGCATGCTCTTCATGAAAACGCGGAGTCTTACAATTTTAGTTCTTTTCTTCTATAAAAGGCATTGAAAATTGGAAACTTTTGCTTCTAACCAATAAAGTATGTGGCAAAGAACATTTTCATGTCAATTTAAAGCGCTCTAACAATTTTGAAATATTTTTAAATATTTTTTGAAAAGATGACGAACTACAAAATTGTTTCGGACGTAGCAGTGGACGCCACCTCCGTGCATTGGAATAAAATGGCTGAAAATATTAGGAAAAAAACATTGACAAGTTCCTTAATCTGTACGATAGCAACAGAAGTTTTGCAAAAATAATTCTTTGTAGACCACCCTAAAATTAATTTCGTTCTAATAAATATATGTTGCCACAAAGGTAGGCTGCAATAACAGTATCAGCACTAAGTTGAGAATAGAGATGCTACCTAGCTATTTTTGGTCGTTTTTTAAATAATTTGTTGATTAACTTATTGTTTACAAATATCGAATGAAGCATTTTTTTGATAAAATGTCTGAATTGTTCTCTTCTTCATATTACAGGTCTGCGAGGAGCAGAAATGCGAAGAGGAGGTTTTCCCCTTGGCTATGAATTATTTGGACAGATTTTTGTCTGTGGAACCCACAAAAAAATCCAGATTACAATTACTGGGAGCTACGTGCATGTTTCTGGCGTCCAAAATGAAGGAGACCATCCCGCTAACTGCGGAGAAATTGTGCATATATACCGACAATTCCATCAGACCCAGCGAGTTACTGGTAAATGCACAATAAAAAATACATATTCGGCGGAGGGATATATTTTGCGGATTCTTACTTGATATAATTAGGTTTTTTAAAAAGAAAAAAAAAACTTGCATGAGTTATTCTGCTCTATTGCACGATAGCTAAAAACGCGAAGAGTGAGTTATGCTTTGCTGTACTTTATGGGTAAATATTCAAAAGTTTTCAACTGTAGATAATTTTTACTATCAAGTTAAATAAGCATAAGTGTCGCACCAGAGTTATTTTGAGACTGGTTTTCTTATGTCATTTAATTAAGTAGGACTACTTTTATATCTTAGATTAGATTAGATTGGACTGCATTGTAATTTATTGACCTACAGTTCCCTCTAGCGGTGGATGCTTGCCACATGGCGGACTGATCTCAACAAGTATCAACACTATAGTTTTTGTTCTCCTCCACAGCAAATGGAACTACTCACACTGAACAAACTGAAATGGGACCTAGCCTCCGTAACACCCCACGATTTCATTGAACATTTCCTGTCCAAACTGCCCATCCACCAGGAGACCAAGCAGATCCTCCGCAAGCACGCCCAGACCTTTGTGGCTCTCTGTGCGACAGGTATGCATAGAAGTCGTGCAGGAAACTGTTATGTCTGCTGCCCCCTCCTGTTCATTTTGTATCCACCATAAGGTTTGAGGAAAGGGACGCAACACTATATAATTCTCATTGAGATATAGGACTGGATTACTTTAAAGATCAACAGGTAAGGGGCATGAAATGTATGCTAGATTTCTTTTACCGGTAGTGAATTATATACGTGTATTCAGACATGGCTATAGAAACATCCGAACAACAACATAAATAAAAATAATATCAACAACAACAAAACAACAATATAAAATAATAATAATAATACTTTTGGTGATGGTGCTGCTTTATTTTGAGAATGCTGCTTTGAGTGAATTATAGAAAATTGTACATTTCTTTATTGCGGAATAAATTTCTTTTGGGATATTTTTCTGTAGATGTGCCATGTTCTCAAACATTTCCATAGATCTGTGGTTGGAAGCACTGTCAGTGGCTGCCTTCAAATTATGTATAAAGGGAACAATGATAGTAGATCTTTTTTATACTTTTGTGCAGCTGGTTTTATGGGGAAGGCATTTAAATTTGGGCAAAAACAGGCCTATCTGTGCCAGTCTCAAATCATTGCATCTCTTCCACAAGATGAAAGGAGCTTAACCCTGCTCTGTTATACAAGGCAAATATTATGTCTGGGTGACTTGCAGACTACAGGGGCAAGGGGTCGTGCTGGTTTCGGCCCTTTTGCTCTGCCGGACTGCAGGGACCCTGGAATGACACTCGGATCAGGAACTCAGGTTTTCCTGCCCTTTGAAAATCCCTTAAGCTTGGTCAGAGGTCCCATTGAACGGAAGCATGGCTTCTGAGGAGGGATAGGAATTCAGCTGGAGGTGATATTAAGGCAGAATTCCTCCCCTGAATGACCCCTGCACCACCCCCTACCTTTATTCACAGAAGTGGATTTGCACGAAGGAAGCCCTTTTGTCCCTTGGTAGGTCAGGGGGAAAACTTGGCTTGTGGTGCTGTTTGAAGTTAGCGCTTAATTGAGTGGAGTGAATGTGCTTTGCCATGACCCTTGTACTCCCATCGTTGGTGGTTCAGCCTGAGCGAATCCCTCAGCCTGGAGAAAGGTGATTGGGGGGCAGCAGGTCAGAGGCGTCACATGAGAAAAACCTGAGCCATAGCAGAAAGCAAGCTGGAGAAAAGAGGAGTGGATTTTAACCTTGTTTTCGTAATGGTGCAAAGATACAAGTGAAAATAATAGAGAGGAAAAGAAAAACAATAACAGGAGTTGAAGTTCTTCTACTTGACATCATTGGAAACGGTCTAGCAGAGGTATTTGACCAGTTGCAACCTGTTAGATCCTCACTCTATGGAACATTGTATGAGGAATTTTGATTTGTCTTGTTGAAATATTGCCATTGCTCTTTCCGTTTCGGTTTTAAAGGGGCTGGAGATGACTCCTTTTTCCCTCTATTATTGGGCTTCCTGCTTTGTTTTTCCTTCAGGGTGGCTGCCGTTCTGGCTCCTCTCCAAGCTCTGTGCTGCTTTATTTAGGACAGGTTAGCAAGGATATGGGTCTAAGTGAATGGGAGGGGCGTTGCTGCCTTTGTGCTCATGTCAGGTTCAATTCATCTTGCCGCACTCTCCATTTGTTTCTGGGATCTCAATGGCGTGAGGGTAACGCAATGGGATCTGACATGATGCCACGCTCTCTTACGCCGGGCGAGCTGGGGTGTCCTATTACACGGCCTGGAGGGGCCCCTTAATTAATAGGCTGAAATTAATGGCCGCCGCAGTAAATAAATCGAGGACGCCTTCGACAATGGCTTCTGCCAGGGCGTTCGTCCGGGGAGCCCCTGGCCTGCGAGTCACCAGGGTGGGGGGGCCCCGTGTCCGTATTTATTGTCCTCATTTACACTTGAGAAAGAAAGCTGGATGCACTGCTGCTTTTACGGGAGACTCAGCGAAAGCGATCTGAATGGTTATTTAGTGCCGGATGAGGGTGAGAGCATGGATGCTTCAGAAAGGGAAGGAGCATTGTTTTTGGCTGGGGTGGGGGTGTGGGGGGGTGTAGCCCACTTCTAGTATGGTTACCTAGTAGTTAAGTAGTTACTGCCTTCTAGAACGGTGCTTTTTTTCTTTCTTCTTTTTTCCACGGCACTTCCGCCACTTGTGTTGTGAGGTTGTAAGGGTAGAGAAATGTGCTGCAGGTGATTCATTAGGGAGGTGCGAATTGGGTGTATGGGTGGCTGAATTGGGGGGGGGGGGACGCAGTTCACATCAGGACAAACTGCTTACTCCTCTTGAAATCTGGGCAACCAGCCACAAGTCAGCAGGGCATAATTTTCGAGGATCTCCATGGTACTCTTTCATGGTCCTCCTCCACAGTATCACTCTCACTTAACTTTGTTCCAACACATGAGTGACCGGTCCCCAGACTTTACATCCTCTGGCTTTTTCTTGAAAAGTTCAAACCTTGTGAGTAATGATAGGCTGCTGATCTGTTCAACTCTGTTTTTTTTTTTTTTTTTTTTTGGTCTGAATTCTGGTTGCCACCTAGTCCATAAGGGAATAATGAGAGGACCTTCCCACTTGAGGTCCACTCTGACGCAATGCTCTGTCTCCGTCTTTCAAGATGTGAAATTCATCGCCAGTCCGCCGTCCATGGTGGCCGCGGGAAGCGTAGCAGCGGCGGTTCAGGGGCTGCATCTCAAGAGCACGGACAGCATGCTGTCATCGCAGAACCTCACCGACTTCCTGTCGCAGGTCATCAAGAGCGACCCGGTAGGTCTCCACGCCATGTGCACGCGTGCAACCCGGGTGACAAGAAGCACACCTATGCGGTTGCTGGTGACTTGGCGACCCGGCACAGTCAACTGGGGGGGCGGGGGGGGGATTTGTTCACTGACACCGAGCGCAAGAAAAGTGAAAGATATGAAGCCAAATCAAAAAACAATGCTTATTTTAATGCTTATGTTTTGTGTCTTTTGAACTTAAAACAATAGGCCTTTTTTTGAAAGATTAGGAAATAGTATTCAATAATAACTTTTTTAGATCTTATTTTCTCACCGCTGAGTCTCTAGTTTCCTGTTGTCTCTTTGATCCCAGGTAATTAGAGCCCAAATGATTAGAATTAGGGCCCAGAGGCTGATCCCCCAACGCCCCCCCCCCCGCCTGAATGGGTCTGTCCTTCGTATTCTGCACTGAGTGAATTGCTTTACCTCCCATTGTTTTGGAGCCAGGAATTCACCGGACCAGATTATGTTTCGAGCCTTTCATGGTTCATTGTCTTCCTCCTAATCCTCCAGCCCTCCCACTCCGGGGCAGAGTAGCTAAATGTACCATCATTGTTCCTAGTGTGGGCTGCCTATAGTCGCTAGAATCAGAATCACTCATCTGAATATCACCGTACCTGCATATCATAACAGGGGTGTATTGTGGTTGGGTGTCATTACAGGAGTATGTTGTAGATGGAGGGATGTGGCAAATACTAAAGCACTGGGTGCTACTCACTATCAAAACATTGAGAAAACGCAGTGAGAAAATGCAGTGTGAATGTGACACATAGACAGAGCTGATGTAGATGAGGACTGAACAGCGATTCGGATCAGTTCATTTCAGGAGTTTTTTTTGCAATTTTCGCAATAAACAGTCACACTATACAATGAAAATCTTACTCTGCATATCCCTGAACACAAAACACATATACAAATTAAGGTGGTAAAAGCAGGGTGCAATTAAGCAGTAAATTAATAAGAGAAATACGTGTTCAGTTATGGCAATGATTATGTAAACATATAGTGTGATGCAAACATATATCATAAATATAGTGAGTTTTGCAGAGGAGTGGATAAGTGCAAGGTTGATAATTTGAACTTATTATTGTTCTCGTCGTTGGCCAGTAATTTCAGCGTATTTCAGCCATAGGGGGACCTGCAGGTCGTGCAAGTAGACATGGCATAATATTTTGAGCTTCACAGTTTCGGTAGATTTTGCTGCAATTACTGTAGAAGGATCCGGAAAAGAGCAGAAGCTGCTACTGCACGTCGGATATCTAATTCTTCATCACTCGTCTCAGGAATTGTTGGAGGCTTCTTTCTTATGCCAGACCCATTCAGTGCCACTCATGCAAACGCTAACGCCTCAGAGACATTGCTTATGGGCTGGTGGCTACTGGGATCGAGGTCAAACAGATGTCGCCAGCAGAAAGGGACACAGCCATGCCTTGGCGTGACATTAATCCTATGGCTGTGACGGTGTTCACTCTGCGGCGCGTGTCATGGCCTTCCTGCCAGCGTGCCTGGCCTCATTCGGTGTGAGCCAAGAGGCCACACTTCCAGAATGTTCCCATTGGAAAGATGGAGCAGGAAATCTACACTGCACCAGTGGTTAATTTGCATCTTCAGTATTGATGATACCATAGCCGCACCCAATCTTATGTCTGTGACTCGGGTACAACAGAGTAGTCACCCCTGTTACAGTTTGATTAAAATATATTTTGTTATTGTGTAGTTTCCTTTTGTAGGGAATCATTCGCAGTGAAATATGTTAGGGGATCTTGTGATTGAACTGTTAAAGCAGCATGTATTGTAATCAAAATGATTGTATTTATGTTCGATACTGTGCATAGTTGGTTGAGAGAAGCTGAAATGTGAATGTTCTTGCATTCTGGGTATTTCCTGCCTGCAGGACTGCCTGAGGGCGTGTCAGGAACAGATCGAGTCCTTGCTGGAGTCCAGCCTGCGTCAGGCCCAGCAGCAGAGCCACGGCGCCTCCACGGACACTAAGACCGCCGGAGATGAGGCGGACCTCTCGTGCACACCCACGGACGTGCGGGACGTGAACATCTGAGCAAAAAGCCTGGTTGGGGCCCGGCCGTCTTCGGGGGCCTCACCGAGAGGCTCAACCAGGGAGCTGCGCCCAGCTGCCGGCCTTCGACTGGCACTCCCTCTCCTCTGCTCTCCCAGCAGCACAGGGATGTGACGTGCCCACATTTCTCCAGGACGTCTGGGCATCCAAGAAGGGATTAAACGGCCCCCCCCACATGCCTATCACCTTTGCTCCCTCTTTGTTTGGCAAAAAAAAAAAACCATCACGAAAAAGAAAAAAAGTTCAAAATAACTAAGAAAAAAAAAGAGAGGAAAAAACGTATACATGCCACTTACAAATATATGCCACAAAAAAACAGACATTTCAATCCAAGTAAATAATCGACTAGTGCTTTAAACTACAGACAGTTTGTGCCCAAAAAAAAAAAACAAAAACAAAAACAAAAAAACAAGGAAAAGTGAAACAATGAATCTGGTTTTGTATCCAGACTGTGTATAATATAATTTTTGTTTTGATGGCAGAAAACCATTTATAAAAGAGAAGATACATTGTTTGTCCTTGATTAGTACAATGTCACAGCTTCAGCTGTTCTACACTCAATGCTAATGTGTCTGCTAGCTTTTGTGTTTAGTCACTTTAATATATTGTCTAGGCTTTTTGAATTTCGAGTCCTATTTGCCATCTTCTCTTTTTACAATGGTCGATGTAACCATGTATTGTACTTTTGTTTAGCATACATTACATTGTACTATTATTCCTTTAAAGTCTGTGGATTTGCAGAAACTTCCAGCTTGTGAGGTATAGCAAGTTATACAGCCAACATAACACCAGTTAACTGCTCATTTTTAAGTATAGCAAGTGCATATATGAAAGAAGCTAAAGAATAGTTTTGTTGGCATAGACATTATGTCATAAAGACTACCATAGCTAGCAATAAATAAGCTGATATACACCTTAAATCCGTATAAAGCCCTTCTTTAGTCCACAGTCTTTAAAAAATATTTTTTTTTCTGTGGATTATTCTGTCTTAGTTTCTAAAACCATTCCATTTAAAAGCACTTTCAGTCAATTGCATATTACTAACTCTTTTGAAAACTTTGTGGAAAATTCTCAGACGAATGGAATGGTTTGTGATTTTTGCGATTGTTTCCACAATATTAAGATCAGGTCCTTATAACTATGGTGTTATTCATTAAGAAAGGACGCGGTGAAGATGCATGCCTTAGCGAATGTGAGCGCCAGGTTTCAGAGCTGGAATTTTTTATTTTTTTTTGTCATTGTGTTTTTTGCAAAGATAAGGAAAGGTTTTTTTTCAGACGGAATGAGCCATCTTCATCAGTAGGGTCTATAACGATGCTTGTTGACGATCCTGGTCAGCATTGCATTTCCCATTTCTTGAACTGCATCTGAAGCATTACGAAACACTAATAGCATAATTTATAGTTCAGCGTTAAGAATTATTTATATTTTCATTTTAGTGGCCAGTATGGAATACGAAAGAACGATTGGTCTTTCTTAGTGATTATTTAAACTTTTCTAAGAGCATGATTGCTAACAGAGCAGGGAGTGAATTCATTAAGTCCCAGAATCGCTAATTCCAGATCAGTAGGTCCTACTTACAGTACACTGAAAGTGAACAGGAGGCGAATTTGTGTATATAACTGGTTTTTCTGAGGCAAAAAAAAATGTAAACAACGTCAATAATTGTGATTATATTAATAATGCTCTATCGGGTTCCCATCTTTAAACATGAACTGGTAGTGGCTGTCAGAAGATTTTGCACAAACTCGAAGATGTATTGTTGCATATTTCTAGAGGGATGTGGAGGATAACACTGCAAGGAGGATTAATTGAAGTAGCTGAGGGAGGAAAAGGTGATGGCATGATGTAAGTGAGTAACTGTCGAATCAAAGTGTTGATTGTAGGAAAACAATGAGAATCGGAGTGTACACTCCTTATTGAGCTGCTATGGAGAAATTCCCAGCGACATAAGATGACTTTAACATGAGAAAAAAACAGACAAAAAAGAAACAATGCTTTTTTTCTTATCTAAATGTTTTGCTGCTATTTTTGTGATCATGTTTTATTACAATGTCAATATACTGCCATGTAATAGGTTTTAATTTTCTCATAGAAAATTATGATATTGACATCGTTGTCATTTTTGTAGTTCGTTTTTATGTGATCAGTTTTTACTTAATGTGATTTCTGCGCTATTCCAAAAAAAAAAGAAAAAAAAAGAGATAGACAGCGGTTCCTGTTTTTTTCACATACCTCATGCTAAAGACAAGATCTGTTGTTAATTTAGTCCGGGTTTTTTCATTTTTTTTATTTTTAATTCTATTTTATTTTATTTGTCTGTTCAGTGCCTAATAGTTCTGTTTTTAAACTGCAAATCCATATGCATTTATCATTTTCCGAATGGGTCCTGCAGGGAGCGAGTAGAGATCATTGATTGAAACTGGTGCCATAACAAATCTGATAATATAACTCTTTGAGTTTTAAGCTGTTTCATTGAAAGAGACTGTATCACCCCAATTTGGCCATTGGTGGCCACATTTTATATATTTATGAAGCTTTTGTACAAATTTAAAGCCAATATGATAGAATTTTTAAAATGGCATGTCTACTTTAAAAGCCATAGTATATTTACTGATAGTAATTTAACATAGCTCTGATTCAAAGTGTGTCTGGTATCATCTTGTCTTCACTGCAAAATGACCGGAGACCTGCCATTTTTTTAATCAAATGTATTTACTGCACAATAAATTTGAAGTAGATATGTTTAAAACACAGACTTTTTTTTCCTCATACCTATACTGGGATTTTAGTTTTGTTCTTTCTCGTAGCTCCTATCTATCAGTTTTCTTGTTTGTCTCAGGCCTTTCTGTGTCAAGAGAGGAATTATCAAAAAACAAAAAAAAAAAAAAAACAAACACCACCATCTCTCAAAAGGAAATAATCCCTCTCCAATATGAGCTCATTTAGCCATAGACTTGATGCTGCTATACATTCATCCCCAAGAGCATAGAGGGTAGTCGGGAAGAACATTTTTTTTCTGCAGCTTTCGGCTGCTAGGTAGGGGCTACTAGCAAACCCAGGACCCAGGAGGACAGAATATTTTATTTTATGTCCAGCACAGCAATGTTTGTTACCTCAAAAAAGGAAAAAAAAAACTGAAAAAATAACAGTCTTTGTTAAAGCCCTCTTGTTCATGAAAAGAATTTGAAAATAATATTGAAAAACAGGATGAAAATATGAAAACATAAGCCAGTAATCAGTGGGGCATGCAGATTAGCATAAACGTTACTACCCATTCTTTGTGTGGAAGCTTGTGCCCTTTAAGATGACCTGATTGGTCCGGATGCGAAATCTGTGAGTTGTTGTCTGCATGTCAGATTTTGCTTGTTGCTGACGTGTCGTTCCTCATTAGAGTTCTCCGTGTTCTGAAACAATCTTTATTATGGCCAAATGCCGACTGAGGGTCCAAAAAACATTGAGTTGACTTATATATCTGTGATGTCTTGTCCATTCTTTGTTACAGTTGGTCTGAAATGCACAATCTTTACCCACAGACCGTGATATAGTCTTGTTTCAAGCAACACCCTACTCTAGAATTAAAAAAAAATAAAATCCACCATCTCTAATCTTCTGTCTTTTTTGGGGGAATGGGTGGGTAGAGGTGGCATATCAACAAAAGGACATGTGAAATAAAGCCCCCATATATATTTAAAAAGTGACCATATCCTATTTCTGTATTTAGAGCAGCTGCATAGTGTTTTTTTTTTTGTTGTTGTTTTTGTTTTGGTTTTCTGGGAGAATCACCTCAAATGGCTTAACTTGTCATGTAGAATTATAAAGTGGATTTGGCTTCAACCCAAAAGAAAAAAACAGGTGTGACAGAATTGCCCAAATTTTGTCTTTCTAGTGCATGCACTGTGGGCACAGTAGGCAGTGGACAGTATTATTCTGGAATGGTTCCATTATAAGATTTTTTGCAATAGGGAAAAAAACACTTTTTTTCCTGCTGTGCTGGACGATGACAGAAACTGGCATGAATCCCATTGACCATTCTGTTGTCAGTGACTGGGTCAACATGGGCTTCCTCAGAGTGGGATTCCTTATCTATAACTATACTGCTGTATAGCAGCCACACCTTCTATGATGAAACATGCCTGTGAATGACTTTTTGCTTTAATCATATTTGTTTGTTGTATTATGTTACCAGTCACTGATTTTGTGAGGGCGTATTCAAGAATCAAGATTTTCATTGTCACGAGTTTGTAGGACCAGAGTGAAATTGTTATGCAGGGGAGTTGCAGTGGAGGGGACAGGTGCTAGGGGCAGAAGGGGTGGGGGGTTAGGGGTGGGCAACAGAACAAACTGCAATGCAGTAACAGACATGACAGTGCAAGACAGTAAGTAAGCTAAACATCCAAACCATAACAGTAAGCAGTAATCAAGTGATTTAGTAAGTTAATTAGTCAGGATCTTTTCAGTTCAGGTCTGCAGTTATTTGGGGAAAGAAATAATTAGTATATGCACCTGCTTGTAAGAATTGTCTAGTTAAACGCAAGTGTATAAACTCCTGATGAAAGGAATTGTTACCCATTGTTGCAAGCTATGTGGTTTTGGGTGTACCGGGTTCAAAATAAATCACGGATAAAATTTCTCAGTTTTAATGATGAACTTTTGTTTAGCTGAGGGAGTGGTGACTAGTTTCGCTCACGATGTCATGCTGGGAAAGTTTTAAAAGGGGGTGTCTGCACTTCATAGCAGCTAAGTTAATGTCCCGGAGGCCTGTGCTCCAGCTCCGTGCGTAACACTCAGGCTACATGTTTATTTAGTGCGGAGGCTGAACTGAAGCTTTACTTGCAATGCTTTTAATATAGATAGTTCAGTTTAACTGTGACGTTGGGCAAAATCTAGGCTAAAGGTCTCTGTTCCACATGGGCCAAAGACAACAAAGCCTGACTTGGGTTTATTTTAAATGAAAGAAATGCGCATTGCTAAGTGAATAATCACATTTGACGGCTTCGTTCTTTAAAACAACCTAAAAAATGTAGCTATCGGCAAAAGATGGACCCTCGTGTGAGTGGAAAAGAATCCAACGTCTGATTTTCATATCGCGCTGCTTGGCACTTTAGCGCTTTAGCGTTCACGCCTCTGCAGATGTTGTTTCTGAGGGGCAATCTGTGTCGGCGGGCAACCTGCTGAAGGTGGGAGACTGTGAGATGAACCGTTTTCGGAGTTCACAGGCTCCTCAGCCTTCATTTAGGGACCCCTCTCCCCTTTGTCATTTAGCGTGTCTTTTTTTCAGCGCCGTCTTCTTGCGCGCCATCAGCAAAAGATAAATTGTGGGTCCAGCAATAGCGCTGGTATTCATCTGTCTTCAATGGCTTTTTCTGGAGGGGTCACTCCTCGCTGCCTGCCTGCCCCCGTGTGTCTGGTTAATCAGGTTGAGTTCTCTGCCATCGGGTATTTTTTTTGTTTGTTTGCACTGAAAAGCAAACTGCACATTTATCATTGCCAGGTGAATGGCTCCAGAGGTGGTGGGGGCAGGAGGGCTGGGGGCAGCAAGACGCTCCCCCTTCAGTGGGGGACTTTCAAGGGCCGTGGTTTGGGATGCGGTGGCGGCATTTGTTGGGTCTCTCTCTCTCTTTTTTTTCACTCCCTTCTTTTTTATGTCACCATTTGCCACCTGCCTCCGAAATTCCTGCATTTACCAACCCCTGACCAGCCGGCTGGAAGGAAACCAAAGAAATGCGGCTGAGTCTCTGTCCTCCCTCTCTCTGTCCTCCCTCTCCTACTGTTCTGACTGAGTTTTGAATTAGTCACAGCGTTTTTTCACCCATTGGATCATTTTCCCTTTGTTAGGGACCCTTGAGCTCATATAAAAGTAAACCAGGAGAGGTGGGGGCACCCTTGAAATGCCGTTGCTCTTCTTGGTACAGTTTGAGACTTTAGGAGGGGAAAAAGTATACAGTGTGGGCAGAGGAGATGAAAGGGGGGAGAGAAAAGACCAAACTCCTGCCATGTATGTGTATCTATATACTGTCAATATGCACGATATTACTGCGTTCTCGTATGCAGGAAATGCGCACATGGAGATTGAAAATCCTGCTGTGTTTTAGCATGTGATAGAAAGAACAGAGGTTTCGAACAGCTCCGCTCATAAATGTTATGATTCTTTGCCAAAATTTCAGAATAGCAGCAGCGACGACCACAAGGGTTCCCTGCCGAGGCGGGGGGGGGGGGGG
>JAODJW010000019.1:19635479-19648771 GCA_026777045.1 Hyperopisus bebe
ACAGCAAGCGTACCACTCGGGTTATGCTTTTCCAATGATTACCTGACAGTATGAGGGACCAGCTACCTGCTGCAGAGGGAGAGAGCGTAGCGTGGTGTGAGATGCGGATCAGGTCACGCGTGAGCCGTCAGCCCCTCCCTCCATGGCCCATCACCCCCAAGCCAGCATGGGGAAGGACAGGGAAACAAATTATGCGACACATTTAGCGTCCTTTTCCCTCCTGGGCTGCTTGTTTGCCCAGGCTAGCATCAGGCCGCAGCCGATTACTGCCAATACACTTTCTGTGATGCGGAGGCTAGTCGTTCGTTTCCTGGGTTGTCTGGTGCCTTGTGAAGTCTTTGTATATTTCAGGACTTGAAAGGCCTGTTTTGGGATATACAGGCATCTAGGCCAATGGACCTCGAGAGATGAATAAATGTTTATTTTACTATCAAACAACAGACGCGGCACGCTTGTTCCTTTTATTTTAAGTTATTGTAACAGCCATAGTTATTTGAAATCAGTGTGCATTTCTTGGTTTTATGAACTCTTCAAGTTTTATTTTTATGATTTCAAGAACTATGGAATGTTTATTAATGAATTAGTAACGAATGTTTTTTTTCTGGTTGAGTGAGTGCAAGAGGGATACTGTTCTGGTTTTAACTTGAGGTGATCCAATTCTGCCCAGTAAAAAAGAAAAAAAAAACCTTTATTTTATTTATTTTTTTAAATCATCTAAAAGCTAAGAACTCCGCCGAAGTTGCAATGGATGCAGAGTTGACATTTTTCAGTCAATGGTAAAAGCTAAATTTAGAGCAAGTTGCCAAAAATACGAGTGTATTTATGTACTGAACGGACACACCTGTCTCTCTTTACCAAGGCTGTGTCTTTGTGAAGCTGTCTGCTAGTAAAAAATGTTAAAAAGACAATGAAACAAAGACGCTGCCATCGTTACTGAGGTTATAATGGTTACCTGATAAGCTCTGTTGGTGTCACATTGGTTTCATTAACACACAAAAGCTGGATTCTCCCAAAAACAGGTTTATTTTGAGATATATTGAGACGACAGACTTCAAGGAGGATTTAAGAAAAAGGAGAGAGAGTTGTTGCTCCTTGACCATTCTGATGAGACTCGGCTTGTGCAGGAAGTTGAATTAAGAGCCTTGATAGGGGCTTAGGGTGGCTTGCTGCTAAAACAGCACTCCCCTGAAATAGACTCACCCGCCCTCTGTTTCCTCCTGTAAAATCACACTCTGTTATTTGCCAGCACTTTGTCCTCCATTCACGCTGCCTAAGGTTGCCCTCAGAAACCAATTTACTCTGTTTGACCTTATTTGCATAATCAATTTACTAAGGAGATGTCAGCAGGGCCCTCTGCTTCGGAGCAACTGGAACTTACTCAGGCTTCGCGCTTAATCTTTAGCAATCGCAGATGTCGGGCCTTTCATGTTCTTCAGCTCCTATGAGGTATAGTAATATTTGTTGATAGTGCCTGTAGCTTTGGTGATGCATTATTCTGAGCAAGAGAGCAGAAAGTCTATAGTTTAGGGTCAGGGAAATCTGACAATGTGTTTGCTCTGCCATCCTCCTACCTTTGCATTCTCTTCTTTGATTGAAGAGTACTGGATTCCAGCGTGACGCTAAACAGTCGTTATGTAACACCGTTTGATCTGTAGCTATTGCTACTCATGCTAACAATGTCAGGCCTGAATAACTGCAGGCCGCATACTGACCTCCAGTCAGTTGCACACATAGTTTGAGGTAAGTTAAAATATGCATGATATTTTTAATCTACTGCAGGAAATAGTTTTCTTTCCTTTCCTGTCTTGTGTAGTCACATATTTATATTGTTTCAGGAATGCACTTTCTCAGCCTGTGTGTTACGATGATATGGTTTATAATTGTGAATTAGGTTTATATTACATTGTGGAGACCAGATGTTCCCCAGAATGTGATAAAAGCCTGTTATTTTGATGTTGTGGGGACCATTTTTCAGGTCCCCACAAATATCCGTGAATGCAATCAAAAAACTAATAAAAAATTTGTTTGGTTACTTATGGTTACGGTTAGGGCTGGGTAGGGGTTAAGGTCGTCATGTTGGGATTAGAGTTCTCCCCACAGAAACAAATTGAGAGTCCCCACAAACATATAATTACAAACCTGTGTTTGTGTGTGTGTGTGTGTGTGTGTGCGTGCATCCATATTTAAATTTCATCTGCCATAAGGTTTCTACTATTCACAAATATTAGTCAAACAAAATCTTGTGAATACACTTTCAAAATATATTTTATTAACTTTAATGTGCACAGCACATACACCACAGTATTTAACAAGTCCTGTATAAAACTACAGGCAGATTCTGGTTACACATGGTTTAGTCAAAACATATTCCCACAAGTGTCATCTTCCAGACTCTGCTACATCTTCCTGACCTGAATGCAACAATAATGAATATAACTGATAAACATAACCTAAATTTCTACATCTTCTTTCCTCGATTCCATTCTTCTGTGCTATATTTTTTCTTACTACAATTGCTGCACTTTGGGTAAAGCATAAGGTACCAAATTACTTAATGTTCCTGTCTGAGGGATCGCATGCTAAATTTAGCCCAAGGAACTAAAAACAAATACAGCAAAGAAAAAAAAACAAAAAAAAAAAAACAAATTGCAACACAGCGAATCATTACGGAGAGGAAGTAGACACTCAGACTTCAGTGAAAAGAGGGAGGTCTGGATCTGGAAGGAATGTTAAAGGGCGTCTCACGTTTTTGTTATAAATGTTCGGAGTGGAATTATTGTTCGGAGACACAGAGATCAGCATGTCAAGCTGAAGTGGTTCTTTTGTAACGCAACACCTCAAACAAATCCCAGCTTTGTTGGGTATCCCATATGGTCGGTCCTTATCTTATTTAAGCTCACTTGGTCGCCATTACTTATATTTGAACAGAAAAAAAGAACATGTAAATAAATATATAGGATTACAGGGTGGCCATGTACTGCAGTGTAACAGCTGCCTGCTGATATTTCCACAAAGATTATCCTTACTAAAGTAAGTCACGGGGTAAAGATAGCTTGAATGTGACAAGGCCCAGCTTAAGTCCTCGTGGCGGCTTGAACTTTTGCTTAGGAGATAGATTAGAAGGTAGGTGACACACCCAGGAAGGACAAACCAATGTAAAACCTTTGAGGAAAGTTCTACAATGACATCACTGGCTGTTAGTGAAACAAGGTAGAAAAAAGGCATGAAAAAAATGATGGAGCAGCTGTATGTCCAGAATACTGCCTACAGTTTAAATATGGCGGTAATGAAATGTAATTTATGGACAAAATATACCATTTGATTATTAACCTGTTATAAAATCATAAAATCTCCATTCTACCAAAATACTGAAAAACTAAAAGCTATTTAAATCAGCTGCCAAGGAAAAATATGAATCACATATGATAAAGTCACGCGAGGCCTTGAACTGTTCTGCGTAGAATATGCATTCTGTGAGAGCCAAGGGCATGATGACTGGACTACACGTCATTGTCCTGTCCTGCCTTTTATTTTAAACAAGCTGAAGAAGCAGGGTGATTTCTCTCTGACCCATATCGAACGCCGTCCAAGTCAAAGTCCAAGCCCCGGTTTGAGCCAAACCCACGTATGAGGGACAGCTCTATCAACTTGTAACACCTTCTGTTGTGTCGCATGTTGGTAGGTGCCAATCGAGGCCTAACACATAAAAGATTCTTCCCAGGGAAGGAAAAAGAAAGTTTTACACAAAACCGTATTATTAATCACCAGTGCAAAAAAAAAAACCTCTTTGTAAAAAAAAGGAAATTTTCAGTTCAATACTTGTAGCAGCAAACATAGTGATAAATAATATATACATATCTGTTATTAAATAAACCAGTAGTTTTATGTATTTCCTATGCATAGAGCAGAAATCAGCATCAGTGTAATAAATAAATTGTCTTTTGCACTATATACATACCTGAATGGTAAGCTTAAACATGATACACCCATTCCTGTGTAAAACTTCAAAAAAGTGCATCTTTTTGAGTCCTCAACGTGTGACCCCCTCCCCCCCCACACACACACACACATTCATATTCCTCCACATGATTTGTTCATATTCTTGGCAGAAAATGTGTGACTGTGGTGGCAGGGGAGATGCGGTTCCCTCTCTTCGTCTTTCCCACTTTGCTCAGGCCTATGTACATCCCCGGATACGCCGTCGACTCGTAGGCGTTATAATTATTTGCCAGGAGCTTCTCTTTGAACTTGCACTCGTCGTTGAAATGACCCTGAAGGGAGATGGAAACAAACATGTCACGTCCTGCTATGATTGGTCGCCTGGCTTCGATAGCCGCTGGATTCACGCAGCATTAAGTTGCCCGTGGTCTCAAGTTGTAAAAAGGGCAATGAGAACGTTCAGCAGATAGTGAAATGTTTTAGGAGCCACAATGGCGACTGCACACTGTGTCTTCCTGGGTCTACGAACTTCTTTTCCTTAAAGCCATTTATGAAAAATGGAACCCATCTCCCGGATGGCAGAATGATTTCACAGTTGGGCCCTTAATCAAGGCCCTTAAACCCCCCCCCCCAATTGCTCCTGGGACTTGCTGACCCTGCTTTCTAAACTGTATGTTGCTTTGTATATGATGGATGGATGGATGGATAGATTGATTGATTGATTGATCGACCATAGTATTTAATAACGCATCCCTGAACGAAAACACGCCAGAACTGCGCTCAGCCATGCGACGCCAAGGCAGTGGCAGTGCCACTCTTGGACAGGGCAGTGAGTCTTTAGGGATGGGCGAGAACGCACTTCCATGTACTTACAGATCCATACAGCTTCCCTTTGCCGTTCATGGCCACGAATAGACGGCTACGGACACCAAATAGGGTGACCACTCCTCTTTCCACTGGAGAAATTTCCAGAATACCTAAAATGAACGACGGTGGCAAGAGATTTAGACAAGGGCATTCTGACAGTTTTGTGTTTGTTAGTGTGGGAATTATACTTCACTAGGTGATAGAAATTGCGTGTGTGTGTGTGTGTGGGGGGGGGGGGGGGGATGTGTATATTACACTGTGGGGAACAAATGTCCCACAATGTGATAAAAACGTGTTGTTATGCCGTCGTGGAGACCATTTTTTTCAGTCATTACAAGCTCCATTTGATAAAAATCTGTAACTGGAATCAAAAAAACAAACAAGTCCTGTATTTTGTTTGGTTACTTATGGTTAAGGTTGGGGCTGGTTAAGTTAAGATCGTCATTATTGGAATTAGGGTTTTCTCATATAAATGAATGGATGGTCCCCCGCAAATATATGAATATATGTGTGTGCGCGTGTGTGCGCGCGTGCGTGCGTGTCTGTGTGCGTGCGTGTGTAAAAAAACCACTGGATACGTTTGGATAACTATAGATATTTACCATGAAAAATGAGGTACCCAGATTATTCTCACCTCACACTGACAAGATAATACTCCTGCAGCTTAAAATAATACGCAGTAAATGGTGTTATGTAGACAAGGATCAAGACTGAGATGCAATGCTCATATAAACAACGCTTTTACAGCGCTCTGGTGTGAATTTCTGTAACGTTGCCTTTTATTTTTCTTTTTTTAATGAATCAAAATAAGTTCAGGAGCATAAACACCCCGTAGCTCTTCAAATTCATCACGTTGCCCATCTGCCATCAAAAAAGTTAACATACTCCTTAGAAATGCTTCGCATGTGGGGAATATAGTAATGCCTTTTTTTGGAATCAAAGGCTAAATGCTCGCATTTACGCGTCTGACTCGTCAGTGTTTCAGTGGCAATGAAAGTTACGTCATCTGCGGAGCGGTCATTGATTGTTCTGGATTTTGATTGAATAGTAATTGCATGGGACACCATTTTCTGATGGTACGAGGAAAACTTTAATAAAAAAAAAGAACTAATATATATATCATCAATTCTCTTGTGCTGTGAACGCATTTAGCATTACATATCTGCGCCCAACTTTTAAAATGGTCATATCCTTTCTGTTAGTTGAATTTTTGCACCAAAACTCCACGCCCATTGGTACCACAACTTCATCGCACATATTGCAATAACTGAAATATTGCAATTTGGTGGGCAGAAAACATGTTAATTCTGTTTAAAACTTCGAAACGGGAGCCTAATATATGTTCTTAAAATAATTAAGATCCTGATTTAAAACGCTGTACTTTATATCAAATTCAACATAAGACAAATTCTCTAAATACCGTATAGTTAAACTTACTGTATCGATTTTCGTTGTGGACTCCAGTGATTCTTCCGTCCGGTAGCACTTGTATATGAAATCCAATACCCACATTACAGTAAAGACGCCGCAACCTTTTGATTCCAGTAAGATAGTCAGTGTCCCGGTTGGTGTCTCTTTTTTCCCCGTGGATCCGAGCCAAGGAGCGCGAGTAGAGGCTCCCCCAGTGTCGGTCTAACGTGCCGTTCTGCCTGCCAGAAAGGGGGGCACCTCGCGCCAAGCTGGACAGCACTCCAAATACCAGTAGCGGCAATAAGGCCGATTGGACAGTCATCCTGGTCAATATAGACACACGTCTCCCAGATAAAATTCCGTCTTGTGAGGTCACCGTTTTTTTTTTTTGTTATAACTAGAAACAAAAATTTGGCAAAAGGAAAAAAAGAACGAAGCGAGCGTGAACACCGACTTCCAGACCAATTCCCCGTTTGGAATATCCACTTGTTCTTGAATGGAGTTGTTTTTTGCTGAGAGGGAATGTGTTTTCCACGAAGGTCGACTCACACTCACTTCCAGGTTGTTTTGAATTCAGGGAGAAGTTAAGAAGTGTTGATTGTCCATAACGGCGCGGTACAGCCATACCGCGGCTCGGCCACTGACGATATTTATATCCGCTTAGAAATTACATCATACGCCACCTACTGCAGCGCCAGGCAGCTTCTGCCTGAGACTATCGCCACCCAATGATGCCGGACCTCGCCTTGTTGCTAAGATCATGCAGAAGGACACTTTTTTACAAACACCGCCTTCCGAATTCCTTTGAAAGAATGGAATGTGTATAAAAACGTTAAAGTAACTCTCTCCTTTAGCACATGGACCTATAGAAGGTTCTGAGATTCTGAGTAGATTAGAGCCTTGGCGACATTTGATTTTACTTTCTGCACCACTTCCTTCTATTATAATGCAAAATACAAAGAAAAATATGTATGGGAGGGTGTACATGGGAAATTGCAAAAGTGACAATCTAAAATATCGTTCAGGAAATTACAAATGAACAATGACTGGAAAAAACAATAGTAGAATCCAACTTATTGTAAAATTTAACTTTTAGACTTAAACTTACGTTGCCCCATAAGAGGAACAATTGCGAGACTAAATAACGTTTTATATCTCGAAAAAGTACTTCTGATATATTTTTGTTTTCATCAATTCTAAGCCGATTACCATGAAAGTCAGACGCGACGATTGATGTCTCTAGTTTGTCTAGTTTGCCTACAGAGTATGTGCTCTATTAAAAAGTGCTGATTGAAACTGTTATACACGACTGAACATACTGATTCATACATGGAATCCTCCCTTGTTTTTTAGTAAGATGTCCGTTATCTGACCAGCACGCCTTAGTATCTGAATATTCCAGATATGCCGCAGAATGTCTTTTAAAGGAAAAGCGAAAAGGAAAAAAAATGGAAACATGAATTTCCCAGTCACAAGTAAGGGCACCTTAACGTTGGATAATATCGGATCTGATCAGATTAAGCTTTTATCATGATTCTCAGTAAATAGATTCGATGAAGAGGGGGAAAAAAGATTAAAAAAATGCACTTAGGTGCGATTTTACTGACCTTACCCTGCAAAGTTCAAGTTAAATATTTACTAAATCAACTTTGCAAGATCTTTGATAGTACCGGCATGATGAAACTTAAAGTTAAGCCGCACGTTAGATGATGCATGACATGATATTCCGGGATTCTTCAAGAATAGTACGAATTTTACCAATGTAACGACTTTTTAAATACTATACCTTTTAGTAAACGCGAGTGAAAATTGAGAGAGGTTTTAAAAACACATTTTGGCATTCAGGATAATTCCAGTCATTTGCGATATTATGATTCTGTCGTTATTGTTATAATAAATGAACAAAAATAGGTCTAACATAAAACACTTTTAATCGAATGATATAGAATATAATGAGTGAGTGAGCTTCTTTGTCATTGTTTAATTACATGCTCCTCCTTAAATTTTCCTTGTCATTGCTTGAACGGTGAGAAGTTTTAAGTTTATTCAATGCAGATATTAAATAAACGGAGAGTTTTGTTAGTGAAACTACGAATTGTAAGGAAATTAACGCGTGCCGATGTTTGTTATTCCGCTGTGAATTGTCTTTTTTATTTTCTTGTTTTTTTTAATACAACCGTGACCGATTCAGTGGGGTAAACACATAAACTATTTTAATAATAATAACGACCACGATCATATTAATAAAATTAATAATAATATACATAACATATTACATTCAATATAATTTAAAATTTGATCTAAAGTAGTTTAAAAGTAATTTGTGTGTGTGTGTGTGTGTGTGTGTGTGTCTCTCATATTTTGCTGGCTATACTTATAGTTAAGGTTAGGGCTGGGCAGCGGTTAGGTCATCATGTGGGGATTAGAGTTCTCCCCATAGGAATTAATGGAGAGTCCCCACAACGGTATAATTATAAATTTGTGTGTGTGTGTGTGTGTGTGTGTGTGGGGGGGGGGGGGGGGGGGGGGGGGGGGGTCTCTCTGCCGCTCTCCATGGTGCTGTAATTTCACTGTTAATAAAGCTTTTGCTTAAATCCCCGTTATTTATGCTAATGCGTAGAACCAGTAAGTTTCGCAGTATTTCATTTACGTACATTCATTTTTAAATAGGTCTAGATTTTAAAATGCACCATGAGAGGTCACATATTTCCGCTTATATGTATGGTAATCTACACTTTTACTGCGTAAAATTTCTGAAATTTATGAATTGATGTCTTCAAATAAATTTGAATCGCTGCATTAGGCTGTTTATTCGTTCATTCATTCGGAATAGAGTCTTACTGGGTTTAAAAAATAGTGAGACCCGGAGGAGGGGGTGAGTGGGTGGCTGTCGTCAATCACATTATTGATACCGCCCTCTTCAGAATGTGTTTATTGCTTTTCAATTATTTCGTTGAATTTGACCTTTTAACAAAAGAAAGCTACGTCCTCCTATACGTAAATATAGGAGCATTGTAAAATGACGCATGCAATTTGTCCTACGTTATACATGCAATATGTTCGCAAACTCAGATTTCCTATAGATCGCGATCGTTTATGCTGCCCTCTACAGAGAATCTTGTTAAATTACACAGATTGCAGGTTTAAATCAGCAACGCCAACCTTATAATTACACCTTCCACACTATTGCGAATGAGGGAGAACTAAAACAACACATTAAACCGTATTTTTCTGGAGGGAGAATTCATTAACTAGGATTTAATTTTTGTTATAATTGTAGGCTGTTTATTTTCACCACACAAATATAACAGTAATAAACGAGGAGGTGCATAACAAATTGTAATACCTTTGCTTATTATCTTAATTAAATTCACTTTACATTTTTGGTAGAGAATTCAAAATCTGAACCGATTTTTTACATTTGAATTTGAAGTTATAAATGGCCGAATATTTATTAGATCTTTAGTGAACTTTTAGATTTTAAAAGTCAGTTTGTTTACACTTATACGCTTACCATAAAATTCCCCGGTGCTGTTTGAGACCTGCGTGGACCACCAGACCAGCAGAACTGAGGCTGGGTCAACCGCGTCTGATTCACATATAAAGAAACAAATATAACGACTGGTAGCCTATAAAGTAACCGCAAATAATGATTTATTACCAATCGTGGAAGGTTTAAACAGAAATAATGCTTTGTTATTCTAAATAAATATCAAGCTGTCGTCAGACAGCATATGCTATTATGATATTATTATACCAATATGCAAAATACATAACTACAGCTCAATGTACTCTGGATAAATCTGGTTCAGAAGTTCGCAAGCATTTAAACATCTCTGATGTGCTGCGGTTGATTTAAAGATGAAATTATCTTAATTTCCTGCGATTAGTTGGCGCCTGTCCTGGGTTATACACTTTAATTGGCAACCACAGCTGTCTTAGATGTGTTTCTAGGAGAGATAAAGTCGGAGGAAATGACAAAGCAGACAAATACAGTACTGTGCAAAAGCCTTAGACAGTGAAAGAAAAATTTAAGGCTGTTCGTCTTGGGAGTAATAGTATATTTTCTAATAATAATAATAATAATAATTTAAAAACCAGTGTAACATTATAACATGTGCAAATTAACAGTAACAAAGGTAAAGAAGAATTTAATCTATTCTACAGCTTCCCAAACCAATCCTGGGGTATTGATTAGCCACAACACGTGGGATAGTGGCTGAGTCAAAAAATGCATGGGTATATTGGGCTGTTTATGCAAATACTGTGGTGTTTCCAGCAGAGGTTTTCAAATGGCTAAGCTGGCGCACTTTCACAGACATAATGTCATAGTTTTACACCAACATGAAGATCATTTAAGCATCATTTTCTGTGGCTGCCTAAGACTTTTGCACAGTAGTGTATAAAAAGGTAATTAAAAGAAAATAATATGATTGAATGAATCATAACCATAGAATAAAATGAAAAGCAATGGAATCCATTAATCCATCCATCCATCCATCCATCCATCCATTTTCTATACCCAGTTGTCCATAAAATGAGGTATAAAGTGCTTAAAATAGCATGTTAACTAATAGGAGTCATTTAGTGTACAGACAGCTGGGGGGTACAGACTTGTCCTGAGTGTCTCACTGTTGCAGTGATGCACTGGCCGCATCAGTGAGAACTTCCCACTGGCTCCAGTTTCAAACTGAATTCTGTAGTAGGTGTGTTTAAACAGCATCCGCATCGTGCTTCTCTTGCACACAGACTGTTTATCTCAACTACTTATTGAGATTGTGAAATTAAACTGGAAGGAATTGCCCCTAGGGTGCAGTGTTGCAAGTTGCATGAGAAGCGAAAAGTTTCTTGGAATGAGAATGCTGAACTCGAGTTTGTTTACTGGATTGATGCTTTCCAGGATGGCTGGACTGTACCATGGGGTAGATTCCAGCTGACTTGGCACGCTGCTGGGTAACATAAATCATACAGCATAAATCATACAGCATTCAAATACACTCTTAGAATGACCAGGGGCTTATCTTCAGAGAAAAAAAAATTCAATCCTCATTATTTCCAGATTGAATCATTATAGAAATTGTAAATAACCGATATGTCAAATACAGAAAACAAAAGTGATACAGACCTTGAATTGCTTTAAGGATATCATTTACTCAGATCATTATCCTGTACCATGGATTCATTAGTTTGGGGGTCACTATAGTGCTTGAGACAAATCACCAACTAATTGAACCGCAATCATGGAAACACAGCATCTCCAAGCTGCTGACGAAATTGTGCCATCCTCTATATGAAACCCGGAGATCAAACGCAGAAAACTAGGGACCTGAATCCCAAACTAAACCGAGCTGAATCCCAAACTAAACTGATCACTGAACATTACACTCAGGAGTCAATGATGTCAGATATGAGCCCTGATCTGTGCTCATGCTTAGTCTAAATAAGACTTGGAAGCAGCTACTTTTGAGGTCACAATGAAAATTCTTAATTGCATGACTGAACACAATGTAGGTGTAGCAGCATGGAACGTTATGTTAAACCTATATTTTAATATATATAATATACAATACTGTGCAAAAGTCTTAGGCAGTAAAAGGAATTGTTTAAAGCTGTTTACCTGGATAGCAAGTGTGTATTTGCTCAGAACAAAAAAAACAATTCAATATTTAACTGTATGCAAATTAAATGTAACACAATAAAGACTAACGTGAATTTCTTCTGTTTTCCAAACAGTTACTAAAATCTGCTTGGATGGTTAGATCGTTTTGGTTCCCAGATCTTTCCTCAGGGGCACCTCAACATCTGACAAGGCCCCCTGTGAAGTGTTGGCCCCCCCTAAATCTACCTGGGGATCCATGACCTTTCAATGCTCCTGATTCCTTGTATTCGTTAAATTCCACCACCAGGTCATTTAATTAATTTGTTTCATTAAAGTCAATAAGGTATTGATTAACCATATGAGGCGTGCAATGTTATTAAATTGTAGGCATTTTCATTTATCATCCAAATTCTAGATCTGCACGTTTCTGTATCTGCCTTGACTGAAGAAATTCAAATACAGATCAGCTTCATCATATTACACAAAAGCCCTTGGAAATGCAGCTTATTTGCTAGCATAAATGAATCAGGGGTAGATCAAATATGCACAATAATTTGGCTTTTTTGATCAGTAATATTACACTTTGGAATACATAGAAACCCCCAGAAACCAATATCAGTAACCATTCATAGTCTATGAGTTTTTTCTCATAGACTGATTTCCTTACTTATTTTTGCGAGGGTACCTCGGGGAATAGATCCTTACAAAGGATAAAGCTATTGTGAAATAGGGGACTTTCAATCTACGAAGTATAGAATAACTGACTTTAATTCCTGTGTATTTCTGAACACTAACAGCATGTACCTACACCTTAGAAATAGCCATTAGAAGTATAATACACAGCTCAGTCTCTTTTTTTTAAGTTTTACACTTTTTTTTCTTTCTCTTGTTCCCTTCCTTTAACGGTCGATGTCTTTCTCCAAATGTATGATGTCATAGGAAAGCAGGTAAGACAGCCACAAAGAGGGGCCCTGAATAGAACTCTCCAGAGGGATATTTCATTCAGCAGCGCTGCAACGTAGCCCTAGTCTCCTCATGACCATGGGATCAGGTTCATACTGCAAAGCTCCACACCAAATTGTTGCAAAGAAGAAAGAATCCGCTCTCTTGTAATGTGTGGGCCTTTCGCCATGTTTTTGTCTGCATTCTCCATACAGAATATACTTGTGAAACTTTAGTACCGTGTATTTTTTTATGCTGATGCTGTCTAATGACAAAAAAGAAAACCACAATTAACATATTCCCATGTAATTTATTAGTCTCCCAAACACATTATATAGCCAAAAGTTTGTGGACACCAGCTTGTTCAATGTGTTCAGATGTGATGTCGGTCCACCCCTCGCGACTATAATCGTCTTGCGACTCGTCTCTTCTGGGAAGGCTTTCCATTGGAAAAAATTGGGATTTGCTCCCAATCAGGTTGGATGTTAATGTTGGGTGATCAGGTCCCTTTCTGTGGGCCTGGATGTCCTACCAC
>JAODJW010000019.1:19666986-19682211 GCA_026777045.1 Hyperopisus bebe
TCTATCTATCTATCTATCTATCTATCTATCTATCTATCTATCTATCTATCTATCTATCTGTCTGTCTGTCTGTCTGTTTTGGGTTATTTTTGCTATTCAGCTCCATTTCAGTGAGTAAAAATCGTTCTTCATTGTGATTGGCAAATAATAAAATCTGCTGAAGCCATCTTGTGCCCCAGGCCTGGGCTGGTGTGAATGGAAGGGGTTAACTCTGTGTGGGGTTGGGGGTCCAGCCCTCCGTCCCTCTTTCCCTCCCCACCTCATGTTCTGGGAGTCTAGCCGCCACATCTCCTGTTTCACTAATTGATCAGCAGATTCTTCCCGGCCGCACTGAAGAGGCCCTTGCTGAGTGGACGCCGCCCTCACTGGCCCTTCCACTGGCCCTTCCACTGGCCCTTCCACTGGCCCTTCCACTGTCATCAGTATCGGCTCCTGAGACGCCCCACGCCGGAGGTGGCCTGGGAGAGTACCCGCGAGGGCCCTCCAAAGAGTCCTCCAACTCACTGGGGGACGGAGGAGATTCCTCACATAGCTCCTCACTGTCATGCACTGCTGCCAACGGAGAAGCGAGGATGTCCCTCTTGGCACTGGACCAGTGATCGCATCCCCTTTTATCTACATTCAAAGGTAGCCCTACACCTACCATTCATCAGCCGTTTAAATGTGACCACCTGTAACTTAATCCTCCCCTTTTTGTACGGTTCTTATTGTGTGGAACAGAATGGTCTGGCTGAGCTATTTCAGCACCATTTAACTATAGGAAATGTTTCCAACCCTCCCCTGACAATGATGCTAGTTTTATATGTACAGTACTGTGCAAAAGTCTCAGGATGCCAAAGGAAATGATGTTTAAATCATCTTCATGCTGATGTAAAGCTATGATATTATGTCTGTCATATGTGTGTCAGCGTAACTATTCTAAAATCACCCCAGTATTTGCAGCTGAGACGCAAATGCATCCATGTATTTTCTGACTCGACCACTAGCAGATCTCATATGGCCAATCAATACCTCACAGACTTTTTAAAATTATTTTAATTAATTTAGTGAGCTGGTGGTGACATTTAATGTCTACTTGGAATGGTTGAGGTGCCCCAGAGGAGAGCTTTGGGAACTGAGGCAGTGTGCTTCTCTATAAGGTATTGTAACATTCCGTGATTGTTTATAAACATTAACACTAATATTTGTGTAGTAACTTTTAAAGTGTATAATGCCAAAACGGCAAGTGTTTCCACAATCGGAGTCACTAGTGTATTTTGCCACACATTTTGCACTATTTTGCACTTTCAGATAAGATGCCAAATTGCATTTCATTGTCTGCATACTTTGTGCAATGACAATAAAATTGAATTTAATATAATCTAATGTAACGTAATTTGATAAATAATCTGAAACTGACAGATCAACACCTAAAGAAAGAAACAAGTTACTTTTATCAATTTGCAGAAACACACACTAGTCTTGGAACATGGCGCAAAGTTTATGAGGAACCATCATGGCATATTTCTAATGGCTTCAGGTTTCATACATTGGTGATACTGATTCATTTCAGTTCATACATCTACATTAAAAAAAATGTTATATCTGTGTTATTAACCAGAGAGTACTCCACTGTATAGGCGACACTGGCAACTGGCTAGAGTACCATGTTCTGGGGGGGGCGCGGTCTTGGCAAAGCACGCTGATTTCTCTGTGTCTCTGGGGGTGTCAGTGGTAAAGTTCGCCATGGGATCTCATGCGCTTCGACCGGTACTGCCTACTCCAGAGAACAGCAGTTCAGTATTGTCTAGCGTAAATTCTGCTTTGGATCTGAGTTTCTGTAATAATGCGAGGTTGCATGGACCCATGCCCACAAACGTGTGTGAGTGTGCAGTCAAGGCAGCAGCGGACAGTGTTGATATGTGCCAACTCCTGGAGCCTTTACTGTTGGCCCACCTGTGCTGGGATGCATCATGGCCTTGTCTCTCCACTGAGCACTAGCCATGCCTCATTTATTGGCCTCTGTCAGTGTTGCGCTCACTAAAAAATGCAATAGCTCTTTCTTGCGACTATTACTTTATTTAACTTGTCAGTATCCTTTGATCGTTCCCAGTGTTCGACTTTTCATATTCAAATTGATGCGATGTCACCCTTTGAACGACACAGAAGTGAGGCGTACATAAATGAAGGGGATTTTTACTTATTCACACATCGTTAACAGGTAAATCCCACAAAATTAAACATGGAGGAAACTGTAGTGCCTCTGACTGCCCCAGATCAAACCCAGTTTACACCTGCACCTGAAAGCCATCATGGAGTAAGCATTCATGAAGGTGACATGTTGTGTGTCCCGTGGTTCCTGATTCATTTGGTCATGTCTGGTCTTGCTTTTCTCTACACAGTTAATGCCTTTAATCTGTTTCTGCGTTGAGTTGCACTCTCTCTCTGTGTCTCACTGTAACGTGAATTTTTCCCTTGGTAAGACTTACCCCGGTTTAATTTGCATTGATGACGGACACAATTTTCTGTCTCCTGGCAGCCAGTCAGTAAGGAGATCTCATCGGCATCGACGCCCTGTATGTTGGACCAAGGGGAGCCTGAAAGCCATCCAGCTTCACCCTGAACTGGGTTACGTTCTTGTTCTTGTGTTTGATGCTCCGCTTTTAGGAGGTCAGGTGCCGGTAATTCTTAAAGATATTAAAAAGATCTAGAATATAAAAAACCTGTCCCTACATCATGATTGGGAATACTTCATTCTGTTACCCATTAGATGGCTAGACTTCACATTCTACCATATTTTCTTCAACTCGATTTTTTAGTCTTAATTGTAATAAATATAAGACAATAAAATACCCTGTTTGTAAATACCCGGTATAACTCTTTAATGTACTATCCCTGACAAAACAGAGTCCTTTGAATGTGCTTTCAGTCCTTGAACACTGTGCGGTGTTTAATTTTATCCTAGTTATTAATTGTTAAAATTAAATAATGTATTGTTTGTTCTACAATCATGTAACACCAATTGACTAAGGAGGTCCGCAAAGAACTCTTTTTGTCTGCCGCCTTTGTAGATAATAATTGTGTCACTTCTATAAAGTGGGAGATGGAAACATCTTGCATTTGGAGAGTAATATCTTATGCTTGATAAATTACACGGAAAATCTTAGTTGTTTCGACACTGTTAGACAAACCACATTAGATTAAATGGATGTTGCAGACTTGAGTAATATTGTAAGTCATTGTCCCAGATGTTAAAGAGCCAATAAGCTGTCAGCACCTTCTCATCAGCTTGATGAGCCTCAACCTGATCTTCAGAGATTGTAGCGGGGAAAGATCTGCTCTCCAGTGAAGCTTCATCAAAAGCAAATTCAAGGCTCCAACCCATCTGTACCGAAGTCTAGTGAACTACCATATATCAGTGCTATCAAAGCATGAATTGGATCAGAAGATTATTACTGAGCTAGAAACAGCAGATATATAACCTGAACAAATGGAACGTGGACAGCAGCACCAAGGCTTTCAGGATGGAGATTCAAGATGGCGTTATATAGAAGAGGAGAGAGAATTAGGTTAGAAAGAATGAGAAATTCAGAAGCTGAAGATACTGAAGTGACTTTAGTTTATATTCCATTTTCTAGAATATAATTGTACAAAATATTATGCTGAATACATTCAGAACATTCTGTTGTCCAGACTCATTATAGCTATATTCCTGCTATAGTAGGAATCGGTAGGATTAAGGTCCATAAGAAACAGGTTGTCTATCTCCTACATAGCCATCCAACATCTGCATGAGGACCTCAGATGGCTAAAGGCATCAAAGCAAGAGTGAATATGGTTGAGGACAACACAAAGACTACTCATCATAACACTATCCTCTTAGCTACTCTGCCAAAAGCCTTCTAAGCACAGCTATGGACTCCAGCATATACGCCCTTGCCTCTGCTACCAGAAACATCTTATTGGAAGTGTCGTTTTTAAGTTTAATTACACCTTGGCCAAGATACCCAACCTCTGTGTATTATAGGTTCCGTACATTTCCTGGGAAGACATATCTAGAATGTATCCTTTAATTAATTAGGATGGTCTCCATCATATAGCTGAATACAGTATTCAGAATATATAAAGAATCAGGAAATCTGACCATGCATGTATTCGTCCATCCATCCAATAGACAGATGGAATAGGGTAGGTTCACATTGTAGGAGACTCCCATTGACGTATTTTAATTATCGACACATTCTCTAAAGTTAATTGTGGGAACAATATTAATTGTAGGGATCTGAGAAAATGATACGAATTTCAAATTGGAAAAAAAGAACCTGGTTTTGTTTTTCACTGGTCATTATTAGTGCCAAAATCTGAAGGAATGCTGTGTTTAAGTCTCTTTTTTTGTTGTGAAGTTAGTTACATTGTTATTGGAGACACATTGGAAGCATATTTTTGTGGAGCGACAGAAGACGTTCAGTAGAGCTCATTCTCATGCATATAAGCTTCTGTGGTGTATCCATCTGGAGGGTCTGATCTGCATTCAGTCTCGAAGGGACAGCTATCACAAGCTGGCCACGTGAATGCAGCCGATGACATGGTAGCAATCTGTAGCCTTCAAACTGACTGAAGAAGACACCCACTGGGCATAATGTCAATGGAACTGTCAAAGAGCCCCCCCCCCCCCAGGGATTGTCCCAGGAGGTGTCCTCAGTCACCTCCATCACTGTAAAACAGTTCCAAACACTTCAGTGAACCATTGGGAAAGATGTCACTTACATGCCATTTTCCTGTTAAACTGAAGATGTAGAAGTAAGACTGAGTGTGAAATACTCTTTCAATCAAAGTGCCTCAATAGGCCACATTTAATCAGTGTCAGGTACCTTTTCTCAGCAAGCCGACAAAATGTGACATCTGTCAGTGTCTGGAGTCCACGCCAGATGGATGTGCCCTCTCTCAAAAACTGGTTGTCAGTTTGCAGTTTTAGAATCTTTTGGGGACTTGTGTGTGAGTAAAGATAGGAATGGAGAGAGAACAAAGCAGGGTCTTTTGATCTGAAATTGTTAGGCACATAAAATCGAATGTACATGATTTGTAACGGATTGTAAGCTTGTAGAAAACAAATGCTCACACGTGACTTTTATGGTTTCAAATATTCAAGATTCAAGAGGTTTATTCGTCACGTACACAGTTGCACGCAAACAACATGTAGCGGAATGTAACCCTGGTCACTCCAAGCAGCTGTGCATGATTAACAAAATATAGAAAATATAGACCTTTCCATTCAGTTCCGGCTGCGGAAGCGTTTGCCTGAATTCAGCAAACAAAACAGAGAGTTATTGGGGTGGGAGGGGTCCTTGAAGATTTTTGTTGCTCTAATCCTATAGTGGCTGTTGTAGATGTCTTGTAGGGAGGGCAAGGCAGATCTGGTGATCTGGTGCAGCACTCAGCTGCTCTAACCACCCTCTGCTGGGCTTTCCGGGCCTGGACAGAGCAGTTCCCGAACCACGATGTGATGCTCGTGGTCAGTATGCTCTCCACAGCAGCCGAGTAGAAGGCCTTTAGGACAGCAGGAGAGACATTAAACCACCTCAGCTGGCTCAGACGGTAGACCTGCTGCCCCGCATTGCTGACCAGAGTTTATCCAGCTATGAATGTTGTGTGCCTTTATATTAGTAAACAATAGATGGGTATGCCCTATGTAAACAACACCACAAGAAACAGAGGTCAGAGAGACACACCACAACAGACGCTGCATTAGATATGATATATCCTGTGGCATCTTGTTGGTGGTACTCACTGTCATGCCATTTGCTCGTCGGATGACTTAATGAGCAATTGTATTGTAAACTTAAAATAACATTTCCAAACTATTCTCCAATCATCGTGCCATATCTAATGCTATGATCAGTTTCATTAATTAAATATCATTAATTGACTGGGGTTGCCGAACAAAACCATAGATATATCAAATGAAGAGCAAAAAAACAGCCTTCTTCCAAGGATGTTGAAAGGTATCACTTTATTGTTTGGTTCTTTGTTTACAGTATCCTATGAAAGTATATTAATTTTAGTGAGAATGTATGATACCAGCTTAGAGCTATACGAGTTTAGAGTTGAGGAGTGTTTTGTCCTTTCAAAAACAAAAGAAGCAAAGACCTGCTTCCTGATTTGATTGATCTTGTATCAAAGGTTTTGTGATTAATCTTTATCTTATGAAGACTAAATATTTCGTTAACAGGTCTGTAATCATTATAGAGGCTCAACTGTGTCTTCAAAGCGGGAATCAAATCAAGCAGGTAGCCCCGAGAGGGCCCAGGTACCCATATAAATAAAGTGACTGGCATCTGCAGGGGCTGTGTGTCCTATTATGTCATTCAGTCTTGACGAGATTTCTCATGAGAAAAGTAACACTTTGCTCACATGAAAGGAGAGCAAGCCATAATAGTTACGAGGCCGTCCAGTTCGCTTTTTGATGTCGCCATGTTATCTGTCTTGTAGGCTTTTTGTTTCTTTTCAGAGCATAATTGTGTTTATTGAAGAGGGCCTCATGGAGCACTAAAGTCTCCCTCTAATTGCTGCCACATCAAATAAGTAGTAAAAGCCTTCAAATTAATGTGAAAAAAAAGCACTAAGCGTTGCCTAAAAGTGGGTTAGTTTTTTGTCATTTCTCATCAAAGCTTAGGTGTCTGGTGGGGGGACAAGTGGGTTGAAAAGAGCGAGAAGGGTAAGGGGGTGCTAATCACACAGGAAGACCTCTTCACAGATTTGTTCTACGCCAGTGAGCGTCGGCCATTTGATTCAGGCGGTAACCGGGCCCACCGCCGCAGTGCTCTTTGTCTGCCCGAGCGAGCACGGGGTCCGCCGTGGACACAGGGGCGAAGGCTGAAGGCCCTCTGTGTTCTCTGAGTGTAACTTCTCCCCTTGCTGTCATGCTCCACCGATACGAGTGCCTCGGCCCTCTGCCCCACACCGCACAATGGGAGAAAAAGCCGTCAATCCCAGGCCTCCTTCAAAGGAACATCGCTTTTGTGCAAACAGGTCTGGAAAGTCACAGTCCGTATCCTGCTCAAAGCATGCCAGGAGTCAAAAAAGCCACTGGCCACTTTGTATTAGACGTCATTTTTTTTTCTATCCCTCTTTTTCTCTCTTCCCCTCACTTCATTTGGTCCTCTTCTTTTTTTTTTGTCTTTTGACTTCTGTTGCTAGCAGGTGAGCCGGCAGCGGAAAGGCGGCGTGTTCTGACCCCGAGTTCTGCCTTGGATCTTGTCAAGGTCACGACCTCCTGGTATGCAGTGGTCACCGATACCAGCGGTAGCACCTTAATCCGTGTCAACAGGTCAGGTCGACGCTCAGAAAGCTCCAAGGTAAACATACACAATCCGATCCATCACCACGGCTTGCGTTGTACCGTTGAACCATGCAGCGTTGTCACTCAAACGCGAGTAAGCCTTTGGGGAAAGATGACCAGTATGAGCAGAATGTTCCAGCTCGTCTTACTTTTTCACATGTCTTTTCACGTCTTATTCTCTAGTAGGTGTTAACTATATAGGTATATTTTAAAGTTAGCGGCATTGAAGTAGCCTAGATTTTATAGCTAACTGTCAAACTATACCGAGGCAGTCTGCTATGAATATCTGAGGACATCTGCTGCGCTTGAACTCCATGATATACTATCAGTTTGAGTGCAACTTGGGCCGCCTGCATTTTCTCGGCACGGCCGCTAAATTTAAACGCTCCAAGTATTCTGGCGATGTCCCATGACGTTAAAATCTGCGAAGACGGTTACCCGACAGCAGTTCGGCTGGGATTAAAATAAACCAAAGAAAGATGAACGTGAGCATCGTTCATTTTGAAATCAGAATCGGTACTGACAATGGAAATGGACAGAATCGGTACTGACAATGGAAATGGACAGAATCGGTACTGACAATGGAAACTGCGCTTTGCAGCCAGGGGTCCCTCGTTTCTGCTTCCATCGCTCTATTCTGTTTGACGGTAGAGGAGCAGCTGAGAAAATAGCCGCTCTATGGTCACCTAAAGTCTCCTTGTAAATTTGAAAGCCCGTCTTGCACAGAAGAGTCCTGGCAGCAGCCGTCTTTGACCTTGGGGCTAAAAATATGTAAAGGGCTCCCATTGGTCCTGTCAAGAAGTACAGTATATTAAATTCTAAAGCTGGGAGATCTGTAAATACTCATGTTACCGCAAGCGATGACAGTTATCTCAGGCTTGCAATGTGAGAGCGTGGTGCCGTTCTTCAGACACCCAATGAAGACGATGACTGTGAGACGCAAGGTCGTTTGACACTCGCAATGCTGCCTCTGGAGTGACTTTATTGAGGAGTAAAATGCACAATGTGTGTTTTTTTTTTTTATTAAATCAATTCTAGTTCATTTCAAAGGTACCCACCACATTTCAAAGACTGGGAAATAGCTTCACTTTTAGCAGCGGGTGCCTCTCTTTGATGTTGGTGAAATTGAAGACTTTTGTTACATGTTATGCAACTGAGTCCCTCCCATTAAAAGGTCATAAGCCCTAGAATAAGTTGAGGCTCGTGAAACCCACATAACTGAAATGCTATTGTTTATTATCATTATTAAGTTAACTGAAGATTAAATTACTATTTTATTATAGTAATTTATATACCTGGAATATTTCTCAGAATTAATTAAGTGTCTTTTTTGAGTGGTACAACTGCAGGCTCTGATCTGGGACTTGAGCGACTGATGTGTTAATTGCAAGACCAATGCAGCAGCAGATGGCCCAGTGAAGCACAGCAAAGATGTGAAGACAGGTACTCGTGTAGCAAGGAACTGCTAATCTGGAGCAGGATGGTCAGGCTTTGACCTAAGCTGCCGAGTCTGTTGACAGCTCAGATTGTAGGAAACATCACAAAATCAAACAAGTGGTAACTGAGAGGCCAATGTACACAGATAGACCTTGTTGTCACTCAGGTTGCCATGGAGAAGCTGGGCCACCATCCATTTGGGCTGGAAAAGATCTCCTGTCTTTTCCTCGCCTAGAGGAAATCTCTCATATAATCAACATCCCAACCAAATGTTTGCACTGCAGACAAGAAGATCTCATTGCCCATCGGCATACAATTATCTTTGCAGGCTAAGAAAACAGTTTGTCTTGTAACAGAACACGAGGATTAACCTTTTTACAAGTTTTTGTTATTTTAAGCGGGTTTTGTAATCTAAGTTCTTCCCCAAAGAAAGAGGTAGAGAGTAGGGTTACCGAATTCTGCTCTTTAAGGAATTGACTTGAAATGTTTCAATTTTGCATTCATTAATTCGACCATTTCTGCACTTTTACTTGTCTATTTCAGATCAAACACTCTTTTTGACAACCTTTAACAGATACATTTACATTTTTGGTAACTGAAAAAGGTAATATTTTATTATTTTTATATATTTAGCTATTAGACTTAAATTTATTTGCTTCTTTATTTTACGACGCTTAAATCCTTGACAACAGGAGACAGATTTCCTGGGTGTGTAAATATACTGACTCTGATTGTGATTATAATAAATATCAATGCATTTTTAAAAACAATATCCAGAGATTGCTTTCTTCGCTTTGGGAGGAGAATCACGCATTTTACTCGATTGCCACTCTGAATGGCCACTATTTACAGCAGCCGATCATCTCTCTGCGATCTTTATAGGTAACATGGGATAAATATTTGAGACTGTGGAGGGTCTGCAGATGCCTTGATAGATTCCACACAGCGGGAGTGACACACAGAGACCTATTTGGAAAACCGGTTATCCGACGAGCCCTAAGACCCGATTCGGCTGTGTGCGGGAGGGCGGAAAACACCGGATTACAAATTACACAAGACAGGCATTAACTGCAAGCATACTTCATCTATTCACACAGAACAGAAGAACTTTGGTGTAGAATCACTTAAAGAGGTCAAGACCTACCCCCTCATGTCACTACCTCAGTGCTATGAACTTGCTATAAGGACACGAAGGTACATCTGTCATCCGTCTACAATTTCATTATCCTTGTTATTTATTTTCAAAGTTGTGCATGCTCTCATGGGCGACTTCAAAAATAGAGGAATACGACCTCCATAGGGTCACCTCTGTGCTCGTCTGAGGATTAAAAAAAAAATCTTTTAATGCTAATTTGTATTTAAAAATTAAAAACAAGGAAATAAACTGCTTAGCTAACCGTGCCTCTGTTCAAACCCCTAACTTGCTGTAGGTCTTCAGTGAATGAGCACTTGAAAGTGCTTAGAAGACTCTTACTGAAAGAATGGAATTTTGAGTGACCCAAGCAAAGACAATGTCTCTCTTTGGCTGTAATAAGACATTCCTCCTGGATCTGTCCAGAATGTATCCCACATTTCCTACATGTGTGCAGTGGAAATTAAAAACAATATTTATGGTGCTTGTGTATTAGATATCATCTATCAAAGGCATGTTTATAGTAATGTTTTTCGAAGAGTCTGAAATTATCAGTATTTGAATTTTAACTATAATGTCTCGTAAAAACTTGCTTTATTTAAAATTGTTGCTGGTCAACATTAAGTGGAGACACTTTTCTTTAGTATCTGCTGGTGCAGCTGAAGTTTAGCCTGATGCATTGGCAGGCTTGGCAGATGGAGAACACACAGACCGAAGACTGTCATCTGCTACCATCTGCAGTCATCATTCATGATTACTCAACAAAAAAGCTTTTGGTGTCATGATGCACCTTCTCCTCCCTGCAATTCATATTTGTTGACAGAATATTGATTATGAAGTAAGTGCAGTCTTTAATCTTTCTGCATAATTTTTAATGTAATATATATTATACTGTATTAAATCCACCAGTAAAGTAATAACTCAATTACATGTTAAATATAAGCAGACATAATAAGTTAAATGCAGTTACTCACACACTGGAATCTGCTACAATTAAACACATTAAAAATACTCAATACTCATAACATTTCATATATGTAAGTAAATGTATGTAAGTTGAAATGTAAGTAAAGTGCTTTAGTCCAGTTTCAGTTTCCTTTCTCTTTCCCAGAGAACCTCTGGAAAATTATAAAATATGAAGCTTTGAGGAAGCTTTCCCCTGGACAGCTTCATCCTGCCTGAGTCACAGATGGAATAGAAATGTGTGTATAATACTTCATTCTTTGCCTAATACATTATACTGTATTCTACTGAAATCATGCTGATGTAGTGATACAAATTGAATTTCAAAGATTAATCCGAAAGTAAATCTAGTTAACTTTATACTTCGTGCATACTGTAATATAATACGCTTAAGGTATTAACAGTGTTTCTCTCAGTTTTTTCAATTCAGGATTATGGAACATGAGATTTGGTCAGGTGTGGAGGCAGAGTGCCCCAGATGTTGCAACGCAGCCTTGTGGAATTACACAACCATGGGGTAAACATGGCAGGTTTGGCATGTCCATGCACTTTGCTTTGCCATCACTTATTTATTTATTATGTTATAGTGAAAGGCAGTCGTCTCTTTCCTGTCCACATTACCGCTGTTTGTTTGTGGTCATGTGGTCATGGCATCCTGCTGGGGAAGATAAGGTTAAACGTCACCGAGTGGGTCTGAACAGGTTTGAACAGGTCTGAGCAGAAGTAAGGCATTCTCAGCCGAGCTGAGCTGGGTTTCATGAATAAACCTTATAGCATGACATGTCGACATGCAGTAGAATGTCAAATATAGCAGAATGTACTTTTTTTATATGTCAGTTTAATTGAGCCCGTAGTCTAAGCTCAGTGTAAGTTCACATTGGGACATCTCCAGGTTGCTCCAATTTACTCGCACAGTCAAAAGGCATGTGGTTTGGGAGTATCAGAGACTCTGTGTGTGTACATGTGAGTGCTCTGCAATGTCATGCAGTCCATATTCCTCAGTGTGGCCTGTGAATATACATGGATTCATTCATATTACAAACTGGGATATTTGAAATCAGATTTGATATATGTTTTTGATATCAGACAGCAATCATATTCCATTAAAACTGAATTGATTAGGACGTGGAGCTGTATTAGAGACTGTAAGGGGTTTAGTATCATGAAATCATATAGCTTTGAGAACGCAGTGACGGTCTGAGTGCTGAAACATGCGATAGAATTTATGTGAGAAGATACTGGGGTTACCGATATGTTCAAAATGTCAGCTATTTACAAATAGCATAAAAAGCGAGATGGTGAGAAGAAATAACCACATCGTCTCACATCTCCTTCCCTCACCCAAAGGTAGAATGAAGTCTTTTTGCTCCAGGGATCCCACAGCCAATCAGAGGTGACCAGTGGGGTATATAGGAGTGAGGCCACAGGGCCACTGATCTTAGCTGAAAGCGGATTGGTCCCCTCCTTTGTCACTCTGTCACATACCAATTCAAGGCAAATCTTTGGCTAATAATAAGTTTGACTCCTTGTATGAATTATGGCCCCATTTATGCTTCCCACCTTAAAAGAACCTTAGAATGGCCCTAGGAGGATAAACTGCGGCTGGCACCACTTTGTGTGAATCTCATTCTGTTGCCCCTCGGTGTGTCAGGAGTCGGAGTTGTGGGTGTGATGGTGCTGCTCCCATGGAATCACATGTGGCTGTGGGTCACAGGGGCTGCTTGTGCATCTGGAAGGGGTCCACCAAAGCATAAGCGCAGGGCTGGCCTGCGTCACAGGCTTAGAGCCCAGTGACCACCAGGGGGCCCTCCATCTGATCAGCCTCTCCGAATGGGATGCAAGATCACAAATGATAACTAGTTTAATCCAGTTTTGCTTAGGGCCCCAAAAAGCACTGGACATCAGCATGATGGAGTGACTGCAGGTGTCTGTAGCTGCCCACACTGAGAAAAGTCGATTCTTACGATACTGGTGGTTTGCATGCGTGTGTGTGTGTGGATTATGTTTATATTACACTGTGGGGACCAAACGTGTCCCACAATTTGAGAAAAAAATTTAGTTTGTTTACTAATGGTTAAGGTTAGGGCTAGGTAGGGGTTAAGGTCATTATGTTAGGATTAGCGTTTTCTTCATAGAAATGAATGGAGAGTCCCCACAAATAGCTTTGGGCAATGTGAAGAAAAATGTCATATTTTGTTAGTGGTGTTATTGGGGAATTTCCAAAAAGTACTACAGTAAAAAGCTACATAATCATCTAAATGTAATGCCCCAAATGAGCTTTCTGTATTTTGGTAGCTTTCATCTACTATCTTAAAACAGTGACTGCATGTGCACGAAATTCAATTAAACGAGTGACGAAGAGAGGCTGCAAAATCAAAAGGATGTTCCGTGACACTACGGAGGCGTGGTGTGTGCTTAGATCCTGTTGCATAACGGCTTCAGAAGAGCGTTTGCTCATTCCATTTGCACAGCTGGCTGTGGTGGAATAAGGCCAAGGAACATGCTACGCTCAGACATACTTTGTTAGTTTTTCACGGGGTTGTATTAGGTCTGTATTACTTATCTAAGGGTCGTTTTAGCTATGGATACATTAGAATATAGAATTACTATGCTCGCCAATTGTCATCGGAATTTGGTCAGAGAGTAGCTAAGATTTCACACATTTCACGTGTGATGAGGAACTGTAATGTACTTCCTTTGCAACAATTTTAAATTCGGGGAAATCCTTGTGATGCTCGCAGCTCGTCTCCTGTTACCTGAACCAGCCCCCCTGCCCCAGGAAGTGTTCCCTGCACGTGCCACAACTGCATTGCAAAGGGAACGCCATGTTTCCTGAATGTGGTAAAATGCTCCGCCCCCTGCTTCCATATAAGGCTCATGTGATTTGAGTCTTAGCAACATTTCTGTTGAGCTATATATAAAGCTGCATAAATTTCCAGAAAAAAATAGCACTCCTGCATGGATGGCCTGTCTTCCCCATGACCTGATGACCATTCACGCAAATTCTCACAGCTGTGCTAACATTGTAAAAAACTGAGCCAACCTTGATATTAGGCATGGCAGTGTCCCTGCGTTCAGTGGTAACAACAGGTGACCTGAAAATATTGATTGCCCCCAAATTTAAGTGATATTCGAATCTCTTTGATGTTTCTTCTTATGATGCATTTTTGCTTGAGATACTGTTTTCAATGAGAATTACATTTTGTCTGTAAAAACTTTAGCAAACATGTAACCCACAAAGAACGTGAATGTTATTCACGTTACAAAACATATAGGAGAACAGTAAAATGTCAATTTAAACTATTGTTAAATAATAAAGTCCTATAAAAATTATAACCAGATCTACTATAAATGTTTTACCTTGCCCATTAGGTACACTACCAATCAATAGCACACATGGTATTTTAAGTTGCGTGTTACTCACTTAACATTTACTAAAAGTGTAATTCTTTGCTAACGAATACATTTACAGTATGTTCACCATTTGAATACCTTTATTAGCAAGAATATGTCATATTTTTGATTCATCAAAGTAACCTCCTCTAGCATTTATAACAGGAGAGAAAATTCAAAGCATTCTTTCTACAAGGGACATTAAATACTGCACTGTTTCATGGGATGAAGCAGTTAACTAGTGCATTAAAAGTTAAAGGACAGCCTAGAATGTGACTCTGACATCACCACACAACCAGTTAAAAGAATGTCAGACATTCACTGTTACATACTTTTTCCATGATAGAAAGGAAACTTGTTTTATTTTACTTATATTTTCATTTATAATTGTTCACTTAGCTTTCCAGTGTTTAACAAGAATTAAAAAATCTGCAGTTTATGAAGTAAATAGAAAAGTGGTACAAACTTGTGGTGTACAAAGACTTGTGACTGGTTGTATATTTCTGTAGCTTCATTTTCTACAAGAAGAAAAACTTATTGTGGTACCAATCATTCAGTGAAAAATAAATTATATGAAAGGTACTATCAGCTACTGCATGTTAGTTTGCTCAGTACTCAACAGAACTTTACAGAACCACTTCCAGCGCATCCTGACCTCTTCCATTTTCACCATGTCGTGGTTTATAGAGAAGAATGAGAGACCAAATATTTTGAGACCAAAATGTGTTTTGCCTTTACATGTCAGTTTTTGATCTTTCATTTGTTCATCATTATCATCCCACCTTGTCAGAAATGGGTCGCTGGTTCCCATAGCTACCCAGCTGAGCAGTACAGTACTACAGTGGGGGTTCCCATAGCTACCCAGCTGAGCGGTACAGTACTACAGTGGGGGTTCCCATAGCTACCCAGCTGAGCGGTACTACAGTGGGGGTTCCCATCGCTACCCAGCTGAGCAGTACAGTACTACAGTGGGGGTTCCCAT
>JAODJW010000019.1:19682859-19695909 GCA_026777045.1 Hyperopisus bebe
GGCATCTTGTTCATAAGTGAGAGATGAAGGGAGGATGAGATCGATAGACAGATTGGTGTAGCTTGGCTAACGCTAAGTAATGCGAATGCTGTTCCATTCTGTTTTGGTACAAAGAGTTTGCATGTGTTACATTGTGCATACTTCAATTGTACAGGTTAAAGGTCACAATAAAGGTGGGGAAAGTTTTGAAATGATTTCTCGTGGTCTCATTTTTCTTACATAACAAAGTTCTGGCATTTTAGCAGGGATATGTACACTTTTTATATCCACTGTATTCTATTGATTGACAGCACCAGTGTGTGTGTTGTTGAGACCAGTATTATTATCTTAAACTGAAGCAAAAATGCCAAATTTATACAGACTACTAACTTTTGGACACAATATTCATGTCATATATATTTTAGACATAGCACTAATCTGCTTATTGAATCATGGGCAATGGTAAATTTGATTTTCAGGAGGAAAATTAATCCTTTAGATTAATCAAACAATCGGGAAAATAATCTACAGATTAATCCATAGAAAAGTCATTTTTACCAACTATTGGTTTATTGGCAGATTTACACATACTATGCCTCGTCTTTCCAGAATGATGTTAAGTAGAGCTGTCACCGTTTGTTTTATCTTGTATATTTTTATATAAAAAAAGATCATTTGGCTATAAAATAACTTTATTACAGCATGTTTTGGCTGATGTACTCTACTATTATTTTGCTTTCAGATAAATTGAGATACAAAACAATCATTTACTTTACATGGCAAAAATAAACTATCTGCCAGGTAATTCTCACCAAATATATTTTAAAAATGTAAAATAAAATCATAATATAAACACTTTTTCATAGAAACAATAAGGGAATGACTCATTAGAACAAATTTTTAAAAATCCTTGGGTAAAATCTAATTTACATTAATCGTCTTTGATCATGCAATACTGTACAATCCACTTCCTACTATCTCTTTTGACAATGAGTATTATGACTGTGCCATGTGATCAGTTAGACATTTTCCAGTACAACAGCGCCCCTGAAAGGATCCCTGCTGCAAAGACAGTCACCGAGTGCCAGTTCAGCACATTCTGTAACATGCCCTCCTGTGGAAACACAAGAATGCATCAGGTATACACTTAGAAACATTTCTGGGCATAAAATTATTCAATAACTATACACTAGTTCATATAGACCAAGCTAATTTATTATTATTTATCCCATGTTAAAGATCAATTGTCAGCTCCACCACAGTGTCCTCTGCCTTGAGCCCTGTGCTTCTGACGTCACGTTCCTGACTCACTGTGGCCCTCTAGCGGATCAGATGGATTATGGATGCATGAATGTTTAAAATTTTGATATACAGTATCAAATTTTATACATATTTATATTGACCTAATTATGATGAAAATTATGGCATTGCTGTTTTCATAATAAAAATAAATTGGGTTAGACAAGCCAAATATGAATGATTTAGTTTGAGAAAAAAATATTTTCATTTATTTTTCTATCAAGTTTTTATATTACTATATCCATTCATTTCCATAAATGCCTACCCAGTGCAATGCCACAGTGATCCAGAAGACTGTCGCAGGATGCACAGGGCAGAACACACAGTCAGAGACTATGGGTAATTTAAAAGCACCAATTCACCTAACATCATGTTTTTGACTGTGGAATGAAACCTCAAGTACCCAGAGGAAATCCATTCAGACACAGAGAGAACATGGAATGTCCTGGAAACTTATTCCTGTGGATGTATGAATTTTCCACTGCAGGAAATGAACGTGCATCCATGCGCTCATTAATATTTATACTGATTGAGTGCTTGTATTAACGTGTGTCTATGGACGCAGAGTAAGTGTTTCAGAGGGCATTCCTGAAGCGTGCCATTGTCAAGCCTCTGTTTTCGGTTGCCAGGGTATTTTTCTGAGCTGTTGGACCCTAAGGGTGGTCAGAATGGCAAACAGGGACAGACTTACCCATCCACCTTGCTGCCTGATCCATAAGGAAATGTTTTCCCTAATGAACTCCAGTAACCAGCTAATGATGCTGTTATTGATGTCGCAGTGTTTTTCTGTCAGTGCCTTAATAAAAGACAAGAACAATTATTAGAAGTTAGACTAATATTTTACAAAATATGTGCATGATATATGTAACCTATGTGGCTTATTTTTGGAGGTGTGTTCACTTTGATAGACATTATGGGTAACAATTTACTTGAAGGAACACAAATAATGTAGCAGTAGTCTTATTTAATGTATTAACCAGAAACTAAGCGTTAGTTACGTACTGATTCCATGCCATGATTAATCAATCATAATGGTTGATAATGGTTCATATATTTCATTTAATTACTTCATTTGTTTATGATTTGCACGTGAGTAATACTTGTGCCTCCTTAAGTAAAGTGACTCACCCACATTATGTCCATCCACCATCCAATCATTTCTAAAGGTCATGTCATGTGGGGTAGCGGTAGCCAATCAAGGACAACACAGGGCACATACGCACACTGCAGGCAATTTAAAGACTCCGTACAGCACGTCTTTGGAAACCAGAGTGTCTGGAAGAAGCCCCGCTAACACCGAGTGAAAGTGAGATGGGAAGCCCACAACCATGTACGTCTGAGGCGACTGCTATCCACTATGCCACACATTATATAAATAGTTTAATATTATTCTTCGACAGCAGATGGTGACTTAATTGAAAGTCTTACTTCAAATGGGCAGTTCAGTAAAACTATAATGAAGAGCACATAGTACCTTGTGTACAAGTTTGTACGCAAAATGAAAAAGTGCAACCACTTTGCCCCACGTTACGTCATCGGAGAAAATCTGTTTCGCCACGGTGAAGAACACATTCTTGGAAGAATCAGAATCAATGCTATTGATTAGGCTTAAAAACGGGGAAAAAAAGAATAAACAGAAATCTTCAGCTTGTTATGTGTAACCTACGCATGGTGTTAAATGATTTAGCTCAAATCATAAATCTTATTTTTCTAGTAAAAAACTAGGGATACAGTACTGGGCAATTAATAAACCTTTTCCTTATTTCAAATAAACAGTTAATCAAATTGAAATGTATAACTCGGAAAAACATTCTAAATATGCAATAATTCACCAGTTTCTAACCTATACCATGTCGCATCCGTTTCTAACACCTGAAAATTATTAGGAATATTTGTTAGAATGTCTTACTTATCAAGTTTACCATCCCTGTTCAGTTCGTCAGTAATACGAATCAGACATGCCACCACTTCCTTTATGTTTGGTTCCCGTCCTTCATTTTGTTTTCCGCCCAAATCTTCAGGAGTCAAATGCATTTCAGGGTCATCTGTGCTTACTCTCTGTATAACGTATCTAAAACAACGTAATATTTAACTTTATTGGTGTATTTAAGTGTACTAATAACATGCTTTAGGTAATGTAGAAATTCATGAGATTACCCTCTGAAAACGACCGCTCCTTGCTCCATTATTTTATCATCAACTGTGTCTGAAATGAAAGCCGTTAAATAATGAATTGTTTTACATAGTAAAATGGACTCAGTTTTTATGGATACGTTAAGTATCCCCTGCATTGTCATTAGGTAGGCCTATTTCTTGGCGAATCCTTTTACGTACTGTATATTTAACTTTTTGCGGAGTTATGTCAGCTGAAATAACTCTTCAAGGTATTGAAAATGCCTAAAATTCAAAGTAAATTATGTATGTATGATTAAGAACAATCGAAGCAGTGTGATATAAGCCCTTGTAGTTCGTAAATCATAATTTTCTTATTACCTTCCCCGCCGGTAGCTGCGTCTCGGTCATACGGATCAGATCTTTCAGGAAAAGCTGCCATTGCTATTACTCAATATATCCAGAAACTCTGTAACGTATTTTTGAGGGTGTCTTAGTTGTTGTTTGCACAGAAATACTGGGTGCACAATCGGGGAATTTATTAAGCGCTTAATGAAATCCTTCCTGTAGAACTGCACAATATGACTGTGACGTCATCGCGGTAAAAACAGACGCTGCCCATAATGAAGCGACGCGGAATAGTTTTGCTTTCGCGTCGTTATCTCGACTCTTCTTGTTAATCACTGCTAGTTAAGCAAGTTCGCTATAGTCTCATTACGCTATTTCCTTTGCTCTCGCAATTGTTTTATTTTAATATTATTTTTCGAAATCGAAGTTGCAACTTGTCTCTCCACGACTGCCTAACTTCACATATCAGAAAAAAACCAAAGGAGCAATTAACACAGAGATGAATGAAATAACAGAAGGATGGAATAAATCAAAGATTACGATTCAAAGATTTCCGATTTAAAGTTAAATTAAGCAAACTGGCAATAATACATGAAAGTGCAAATAAAATATAAATAAGATATAAATAAAATAAAAAAAGATTAAAGTGATAAAAGTATAAGCTAGTAAAAAAACTGGAAGTGATTAATATATTTTATGAATAGGGCAACAAAACGGTGAGATAAAAAGAAATAAATAACCCAGGTAGTAAAAGAACACAAACAAATAATATTACAATAATATGAGTGAGATGAAAATAAAATGAAGTATAATAAAATACCATAAACTGGTTAAATGACAATCTAAAAAGATGTGTTTTCAATAGTTTTTTAAAAGTCTTAGGCCATTCCGCTTCTCTAATGCCTTCTGTCAGTGTGTTCCACAGTTTTGGAGCATAATAGCTAAAAGCTGCTTCACAAAAACGTCTCATCTTTTTCGTTACACAGAGGTCTAGAAATGGTACATCTCAGCATTCTAGTGGGAATATAAAAGGTAAGAAGGTCAGTAATGTGTGAAGGTGCCAGTCCATTTAGTTCTTTATAAGTAAGTAAAATTACCTAAAAAATCTAGTGTAAAAGATACTGGTGTGATATAACCTGTTTGCTTTGTTTTTGTTAATATTCTAGCATGTATCAATTTTTCAGCATCATTAAGAGATACGGGGGGCAAAAACACATAGAAGTGTGTATATAATTAAACACAAAACAAAATTGTAGCGGTACCTTAATACAGTAAAATCATATAGCAAATGACTGTTTCTATTAAAGGATAATTCCCTGCCTGGTTTTTATTCTGATATACAGAGTACACAAGCGTGGTTAACAAAGATCGATCCTGAGCAAACTGGTGCAGAATAGGATACTTTGGGAAAGATGGTTGATTACAATCACTTTATTGACATAAAGAGTAGTAAAAGGATACAGTTTTTGAGTGCGAAGAAATTTCAATTAAATACAAGCAATGTTAAGAACGCTGAGGGAGAAAGTGGACTTTGGGTAAAAGGATTTTGGGTAACAGTGAAATAGAATTATTGCAGGGTTAAAATTTGTAGTTTTGGGCCAATGGGTTGATATCCCTGGCAATTTTATTGCAACAAAGCGTCAGCATTAGTAGCCATTTGTGGAATGGAGATTATTAGTTCTGAGGAAGCAGGGTGATAGCCTTTAGCTATCAGGGTCAGCTCCTATCCAACTTTGTGTCTTTTCCCCATTTGGCCAGCAGGTGTCACTGGCCATCCCATCCTGTCACTCCTCTCACACCCTTGTGTCTTCTTCTGTTTTCGTTAACTGCTATATAGCTCAGGGGGCTGAGTGTGCAGCTCAGACTGAGTCCTGCTGGTCAGGGGTATAAGTCTGGCTATGGACCAATGGATTTCTTTTTAATGGATTTTGTTTTTCAGTGTTTATTTTCCATATTAGCTTTCTTGCCCTAGGTTGTGCTCTTGTTCTGTTCCTTTCTGGTTCTGTTTGATTATCCTTGCATTTTATTCCTAGTGTTTAATTCTCAGTTAATGTTTCCTAGTTTTTGGTATTTGTAAAGCTCTGTAGTTTCTGTGCCTGTTAATTGTTAGCCGCACCTGTTGCCTGTGTCCTTGTGTCAGTGTTTGTTGATTGGTTAATTGATTGACTTACACCTGTTCATTGTTTGTCCTAGTTTTCTTTGTATTTATGTGCTTGCCCCTGTTTCGTTCTGCAGTGTGTCATTGTATTAGGTTTTTGTGTTCCCAAGTCTCCCTGAATGAAACCTAGCAGTTGGCAGGTAGGAACCAGACCATGGTTTTTCTTGCCCTAGATATTTCACGTACATGATGTGCCGTTGGAGGTTTTAAGATGTCTCACCCCTCCTGACACGACTTGACAGTCTTGTTTTTCCTTCGGTGACTCTCTGTTCCACATGCTGAGCATCCCAGCAGCCGAGTTTCACCTCTGCAGTCATTTAGTTTTCATAACATGTCGGTCGCCGGTTTACAATCTCGGCGTTTTCCTCGGACTGAAAGCCAGAATACTGTAGGTAGTATGATGTTACACTGTGAGTGAAAAGGTGTGTGTTAAGCACTGGCTGATGATTGAATTATTCTATAATTGAGCTCATACATAGCCAATGGCGTACAGGTCTTAGATTACAGGATTAAAGGCCATACAAATATTTATACTGCAGCTCAAATAACCAAATTTATTTAAATGTTTTTACATGTTTTCAAATATCTAAATGGACTAGTAGTAATGTATGTGTGTAAATATATGCGCACAAACACACAGAATTGACACGCAGCTGCATATGATGCTGCCAACATTCAAAGCAACATAGTAATACTGTGCATAAAATCACCATTAAAATGGTTCCCTTCTGAATTGACACACAGCTGCATATGATGCTGCCAACATTCAAAGCAATTCCAAATCGACTTTCTCGGCAACTGCTGGAACACCCGACCCTCGGTCTTTTCCAGTCGCGTCTCGTACTTTTTCAACGTTACCGTCGGTAACAGCTGTGCATGGACGGCCTGGTCGATCGTCACCTTTCACGCTTTCACGCGTGCACCCGGCATACACGATTCTCATCGTAAGCCTCACTCAATCATTGAAGTTTCTGTCTCGGATTGCTAAAGTTGATCATAACTTTTAAAGCGTTATTCGCCTTTGCAGACCACATTTTCCGACCGAGGGTAAGAACACACCTATATTTACAGATGCGTTCAGTTGCACTGAGGTAAGCGATCGAGCTGAGCCTTGTAACACCGTGACAAGCGAGAACATGTTCTGTAGGCTTCTGTCTCTCCAACACTTGGTTCCCGAGCTATAGGGCTATAGGGCTGGTGTTTTTTTTGGTCCGAAGTCGTGTGTGAGTAAAAACATTGAAGATTTAATTTTAGAACACGGCCACACAGCATACTTTAAGGTCATAATACTTTGATTTCTACCCTTGTGGCTTCCTGATAGTCAAAAATCTTTGCTTAACGAGAACCGTTTCTCACGTAAACCAAAAGAAGATAGTAATTGATCCCTATAGGCATATGTGCCTTTAAATAACATTATTATTGCACAGATCTTTCAGTCTACCATGATGTTTCTTGGGTACTGTACGCGTGAAAATAATTGGCACTAAATACACGTGTAAGGTAAAATGTACGAAGTAACAGCCTGCTGGTGGTGGACTGGGGGGTATTTCTCCCTCCCTCTATTTTTTTGGGAAGGGTATTTCCCCCAGAATGAAACGATTTACAGCCATGTTAGTGGTATGGGTGGGTGTACACTTGTTTGGTCATCAAGGTGCGACAGATAAAAAATAATTAACAATTAAAAATTGGGATCCTTGGCTTTCATACTATTTATTTTAATTTTGTTAGAACACTCCCAGCAGTCTGCGATTGGAACAGCAGGTGGAGCGCAATAACTTTGTCAAGAAAACAAGACGGTTTCTTCATTTACTCTCTGGGCCTTAAAAAAGCTTTTTTACCATTTATGCTTTTGGTAAAAAGAACCGTTTTTATCATGGTATAACAAAAATAGACAAAAGGGGACAGTGCACATAAAGTGTTTAATAGACAACGGCAATTTTATTTGTTTTTGGAACAAATTGAACATAAAGGCCAATTTTTGTCTTGCTCTCAGGATCTCTAATGTAAATATACTTCCATCTCGTTCTATGGAGTTTGTTTGTTCTCCTGTTGTCATTTAGGCTCACATTCCAAAAACACTCTGTGTCAACAACCCCCCTGCTTTGAATTGCTATTAGTCCTTGAGTTCCCTACACGCGTCGTTTGGTCTGAGGAACCATATGCGCCATCCTCTTAAGCAGTGATTCTCAACCGGTGCATCGTGGTCAGCAAACTATTTTCATAGGACCATTGTATGGTTAAAAAAATATTAAAATAAGTTGGACAATGTTGTCCTGGAAATAGTTTTTTTTTTTTTTTTTTTAATTCAACTCAGGGTAGATCTTTCGTGACGTACGTCCCACCAGTCTGTCACATACTTGTCTCCGCAGGCTTAGTTTATTTGAACAAAAGCTTATTTCAGGCACATTATCTTTGTCCCATAGAAGTTCTTTTCTTAGTCTTTGGATTGTGCCATTTATTACATTGTGGCAGAGGCACAGCTTTTTTCAAGTTAGTATCAGCAGTCCTCTTACAGCTCACTATCTCCCATGTCATCATCTGGAACTATGTCATGGCCATTTTGGGCTGTTTTTGGCCTATAATCGGTTAGCAAAACCCAACTGTCGGCTACTGCCAGGATCCAAACAGCAGCTCTGACTTGATTTTATTTTTCTCTATTCTGTTGTCTACAAAATCCATAAATAGGGCGATTTAAGATTTAGTAAAAGTATTTCATGCAGCTGCCTTTAACAAAAACCTTGCTTTAATTTACAATTGCACAGTGTTTTGGGACTGTGCACTTTAAGGTCCATCCATCCATCCATCCTCTACCGCTTTTCCGGGTCGGGTTGCGTTTTAATTAAGGTATTCTGAAAAAATAGGCATAAAACATTAAGGATTTCATTTTGGAATGAAAAAGCTTGATTGTAACATTATGAAATTAACCATAAACATTCATACATAATTTTGTTGTCAGATTGTTTTCATATTGTTTCATTAATGATCTTTCATTCAGAATATAAAGCTCATTTCTCATTTGAGCCGATTGGGGAGGGCCTTGGATTTATCTTTTTTAATATCAATATTAATATAATCCCCTGCATTTATGAATTCAAAATTCCACTCAGAAAGAAGCATGCTTTGTATTCCCTACCTTTCATGCAGAAAGGCATCTTTTGAAGTAGCAGATAAGAATCTTAAGGGCACAATGCCACAGGTGGTGTGTGGCTCTATGGGTAGGGACTCTGTGCCTGTGATCGGAAGGTTACCGGATCAAATCCCCAGCCTGACAGAGTGATGTCACTGTTGGCACTCATACAGTATAACTATGTAGTGAAACTATGGGTTTAAACTCCCCAACCCCCCTCCCCCACCCAAAAAAAGTTGTCCGTTCATTCCTGATCAGACTTGTAGCCACCTAGTAAATACGTTTGAAGCCCCCCCCCCCAATTAATTTTTGGCTACAGGCCTGATTATTTGGGCTTTGGGCAAGGTCTTTTATCCTTAGATGCCCTAGGCCGTTATTGTACTTTCTGTGCATGGGGGTTGAACCACCCTGTCTGTCAGCTGGCTTTTCTGGTTTTTCCACCATTGATTCATGTCTCTCAGACTCAGAAAGAGCTGGGCTGACTGACTGAAACTTCCCTCTGTAACATGGTTGCTTCGTGCCTATAAGACCTTCCCCTGTGACAGATTCCTACTCTGAGCCAGTTGGTATCTGCTGGAGTAACATGACACCAGTACTCAAACTAAAGGACAAGATTGCAAATAACCTGATCCTAACGCCAATGTAAATATTTTGTACAATGAAAACATCATTTGCAACGGTCTCCAGTCTACTTCAACATTAAAGCCGACTTTTCATTGTAGTTTGTCACTTCAAATAGATATATCCCTAAAATGTAATAAACTGATGAAGTTCACGGGAAGTTAGCCTCACGGTAACTTCGATTTTATTAAAATGATCTTGACAAACACCTAAGAACCTAATGCTTGCAATTGGCTGCCCAGACAAGCAAAATAGTGAACAGGCCAAATAAAGCACATAGCTAGTAGCATAAACCTAAATAAAATTTTGTGGATGATTTTCCTCCAGATCCTGAATTGTCTGCTCCTTTCCTGTAATCCATGGAATGTGCCAGATAAAAATCAAAGCTCAAGATGAAGCATGCAGGCCATTGGAACCAATTTTTTTTTTTATTTAAAATGTTCTTAAGAAGACAGAAGAAATGTGATGGAGTGAACAAGAGCCGCCCGGTAACACCTGTGTCTGTAACACTGTACGAGGCAGGAAGGAACAGCATTTGTAGCAATGACAAGTAGGAAGAGTACAGTTGCTCCCAGGAGCTGTATATTATTAAGTCTAAGAATAACCTTTAAGAGAGGGAGGCATAATCAGGGGATATTCTGCATACGTGATTCTAAATGTCACAGTCCTTTGTTATATGAGTTTACGGGATTAAAAAAAAAAAAGCAGCAGCATTTTTTACTCTCGCTGGAGCTCTTAAGTAAATGTTCTTTTTTCTCATAAATATATTTTTTTCCCTATAATTTAAATCCAAATGTAGTATTTAATTTGCCATTTGCTTGCCAAACCTAATCTGTTAAAAGTTCTGTTGATGGTGATGTATGGAGTTTAAGGCTAATGTCACAGGAGTAGGACAGCCAAGAGAGATGATTTTTACAGAGCTTGAAATATGCTTTTTAAGAGTCATTGTATTGCTGACGCATCTAACTTTTCAACCTGTGTTGTAAAGGACAGTAAAGCTATTGAACGTGCCACGGTGACAAGTTTTTGAATACGTTATTTTTTAAGTTTTATTCATTACTTGTCATGAAACAAGCTGCACCGATCTGAAGCAGCATGGCATTTTATAGGATGATACGTTGCAAACTTGTTTTTTCATAATGTCCCTCAGGCGACAGAGCTGTTCTTTCATTGGTTGTAATTGGTTGTGGTGTCTTTGGCGAGTGACTCTCACCTAAAGTTATGACTCATCACAATCAACAAGGATCTTTCACTGTCTCTCCAAACAAAATTTATCTGTTGACTGGGCAAGCAAGTACTATCACGCACTTAAATATATGTGCATGCATATGAGAAGGTGGTGTGAAATCAAACAGTGAATAAATGGTTTTGGATAATGTAATCATAAGGAATTAAGACAAATCTGACAGCCGAGTTCCTTGGTATGTGTGAATGTTTATCTTTGCTGAATTGAAATTAACCTTTTGGAATTTTAATATTTACCACATGATTGTGTTTGGCTGGTTTCAATAGAAGTAGTCATAGGTGTTTTCTAAGGATATTACCTTACAATTGGCCACAAGCAAATCATAATTATGGGTAGAGATTCCATACATAATAACAAGTAAACAGTATTCCCTTTCACCTAAATCTCTCTAAAGGAAGAAACAGATCATTCAGCAATAAATTATGCCTTCTAGAAACTTGAATCATAGCTCGTACTTTGAATATGGTCCTTCACTGTTTTATTCATTAAAAGGCAAGACAATGAGCTCTCAAGCAGTTACACCGCTATGAGACAAAACTAAGGTCAAGGAATTTATCTTCACATTTACTTTATGGTTTGGGGAACATTTAATAAAGGACTATTTGTTGTGTTCTGGGTATGACGTTAAACTGCATCCAGTCCTGCAAGTGGTCCTCTAAATTGCAGGGAATTTTTAGGGGGTTGGTGGCGGGATTGGCACTCCAGCCGCCATAAAACAACTCATAACTACTTGATTAAAACAAGCTAGATGCTCTTCTGCTCTCTGCAGGAGTAGCTTTGCTGCAGCCGCGGGAAGGCTGTATGCACCATGAAGGGGGTGGGGGAAAGCCTTTGGGAGACCCATTCCCCGGAACGAGTCGAAACCTTCGGAGAGCTAATAGGGTCAGGCCTGTTGGGGATCGGGGTTGGTGTGGTGCGGAGGCATCACCTGCTGCATGGCGACATGGGTCCCGGTTTGAGGCGGCCCATTCGGGTAGGTATGTGGAACGTCTTCTCTCTCCGGCAAGGTGACCATCTTCCTCTGCTGTCGGAGGAGCTTTGAAAACTCCGCATTTCAGTGGCGGCACTCCCTGAGGTACGCAGACCGGAGAGTGGTCAGATCTCTGTAGGTAGGAATACCTACTTTTGGTCTGGTCGGTCTGATGGCTGCCATGCTCAGGGAGTAGCTATTGCTGTAGTGGTTCAGCTCCATCTGATGGTGTCTGATATCACTCCTTTCAACGAGCGTATCATGAGACTCAGGCTAAGGCACTCCTTGGCTCTCTTGTCTGTTGTCTCAGTGTATTCTCCAACTGCGGTGAGTGATGTATCATTGAGGGAGACATTTTACTCGCAACTTCGCTTGGTGGTTGAAGGGTGCCCACGAGGTGACACTCCTCTGGTCATGGGTGACCACAGTGCAACCACTGGCACTGACAAGGCTGGCTATGAGGATTGTGTAGATCCCCACGGGTCTGCAGCTGTGGTGAAACTAGCTCCATGTTCCTTAACTTTGCAGAAAAGGTCAGGGGCTGCGGCGTCGCTGGATCCTGGTTTCAACGCCCTGAGCCACATCGTCGTTGGACTTGGTACTCCAATCTTGGTGGTGCGGCAAAGGAGATCGATCACATCCTCGTGAGCAGACGCTAGAGGCTCCTGCAGAACTGCAGGGTCTACAGAAGTGCCCAGTTTGTGAATTCCTGGTGGCTAGACTTCTTGGTGCTACTCTGAAGATTCTGCTTGGATCTAGTAGCCTACCAATTACTAGGAGAATGAGGCCAGACTCCAAGATCAAACTGTTTCTGATTAGTTTGCACGCAGTTTATGTGACTTGCAGCACATCTGAATCTGTTCCTCGAAGACTTGCAGTCAGGGCAGGTGATGGGACGGTCCTTACGGATGACACTGCAGTTGTGACCCGCTGGTCCAGCTACTTTGAGCAGTTGTTTAAAGCTGACCCTCCAGCTAGGATGCTGGACATCTCTGGGTCCACAGTTCTTGAAGCTGATCCTCCGATCAGCTGTGAACCACCCAATCTCACTGAGATTGCACGGGTGGTGAATCAGCTGGGGGCAAGGAAGGCCGCAGGGATCTGTGGTATCCGGGGTGAACTTCTCCAGGCTGGTGGTAAGGCTGTCCTCCTGGTATTGCAGACAATCTTTGCTTCTATTTGGGAGTCAG
>JAODJW010000019.1:19732044-19742146 GCA_026777045.1 Hyperopisus bebe
ACGATCAAATCAGAAAAGTTCTTAGATAAAATCAAGGATGGTTTCTACGCAAGTCTTTATAAATGAGGCCCCTGGTCAGATATAATGCATATCAGATAGGACCCTGTTCTTTGAGTAAGAGGATAGATAAGAAATAAATCTTAGACTTCAGATTGACTTTCAGTTTCTTTGATGCCTTCTGTCAATACAGGTTCTTTAATAACATGTCTTAGGGTGACTCATCTTTGTAGCGTAAATGACAGTTTGACTGACAAGATGAGAAACTTGGTTTGTATTGTACAAAGGGATTGTTACACTGATTGGAGATCATGTAGGTGCCTAATCTAACAGGAGCTTCAAGAATCTCTCTGCTGTTGCACTTTGGACATCAAACTTGCGGTACAGTAACTAATGCAGGCATAATTAGCTTTCTTGCTAAAATGCTACATGACCGCTTCAGTGCAAACATATCACATTGGTGGGCACCCTTGATGAAATAGGTCCTCAGAATCGGGTTGCCATGGTCAGAAACACGGTGAAAATATTTAATGTTTACTTTCACAATCAGAACAGGTCATGCTCATTTAATGTTGAAAACTGGCTCAAGTACGATTTATTCTTCCTTACATAAAGCTTTTATGCTTAAGGTAACATTTTTGCAGACAAAAGGACATTCCTCACACAACAGCCACATTGACAACAGCATCTCGATAGAAATATTCTATCTGAACGGTTGTATATTCTCTTATTCTCACCCTTGTCCGCATGTGCTCTTGATTTTCTTCTTTAGGTGAAAGTCTCCTTGATTTGTGCTCTGAGTCATCTTTCTTATTCTTGTTGCAAGTTAGTTGGTAAACTTAGGTAATTCCCCAAATCCTTCCTACAAATACCATGTCCGTGAAATATTTAAAACAAATAACAGTTTACGCCAGCATAGTTTGCTTCTTTTCTGTTATTTTGCGAGCAATAACAAACACATTACCGTTCACCCTACTAAGTTTTTTTTGCGGAGGAAAAAAGTAGCTGTCACAGTATTTTTTCCACCCAATTTGTTCCATGTTTTAAAACACTGTTTTGTTTGTTGTTAAGTTCCTGTAAAAACACACAAAAATGGTTAGAGAGCACCATTTTGACAGTAATTCCATTTGAAAATGTGTCCTCTGATGGTTCGATCTGGATTGCATTGAACATCGTACCCCAGATTCTGAGCATGTGGTTTGTTTTTGTATAATTTTATTTTCATCCAGGTCACTTCGTCATGAAAGTCATAAAGAAAAGGTATCATAGGCTGGAGAAAATGGAAGCCTTTGATGATTGGTGCATTTCCTCGTCTGTCACACAGTGCCGTTTTCATGGCTGGGCTTTTGCAGCACTGTTTGGGGTGTGCTAAGGGATGGTGCTAATGTACACAGAAATCCAGCCAGCAGAGTAAGGCCCAGTCCACCCCAAGCACAGAACATGGACCAGCCATAGCCATGACTGATATCTTCAGGTAATCCGTACATGTATCTTGGGTAACGGGACAGCTCAAAATTGATCCCAGCCACGCAGGTGCATAAGGAAATTATGCAGCAGGTACCTATTGGTGAGATAAGAGGGGAAATGCATGAATACACTAGGTTAATTACTCCAAAAACAACCTGTATGTATCTGTGTGTAGTGTGTGTGTGTACATATATATGTGTATATATGTATGTATATGTACATATAGGTATATGTATTATGTATGTGTGTGTGTGTGTGTGTATGTGTGTATTATAATATATATTATACAGATACTCCTCACTTAAAAACCTACCTGCTTAACGACTGCCTGGACTTACAACCAGCTCTCTGGCCGGTCAGTATTGTACGCTGTTCAAGAACTTTGGTCGTGGAAACGGCAGCAAGGCGTCTCAGCGTCACCACCTTCTCTCAGTCTCAGTCTTGTTCCTCTAGTCAGTCAGTCACTATTCCCTATACTAGCATTTGCAATCACCAAGACTACAGAAAAGCTGTTGATGGTTTCAACGCTTTCGTAGAAGATCCTGCATAATCAGAATATTAGTGATAAAATCATCGAGAGAGTCGGCTACCGTCCGGAACTGTCCAATTACCTGTATTTACAGTATGCAGACCTAAGTAATGTATTAGAGTTGATTTCCTCTGTTCTGTTTTAGAGTATACAGTACATTACTCTGTAAACATTTATAAATATACTAAAAATGAAGGGGCGGCTCCCTAATTATTGACCAATTAGCGTAACGACCTTGTCATAGTAAGGGAACTCGGTTGTTAAGTGAGGAGTGTCATATATATATAATATATATATATACACACACACACACGGTGCTATATATTGGACAGTCAAACAGAATTATTTTTAAATGATCTTCATTTTGGTGTAAAACTATGGTGCTATGCCTGACCAAGTGTGTCAGCTTAGCCATTTCAAAACCACTTCTAAAGTTACCCCAGTATTTCCAGAAACATGTAGTTTCTGACTTGACCCCTAGCATACCACGTTTAGCTAATTAATTAATACCTCATCAAATTGTTTCACTAAGTTAATTAGTTAATTGAACTGGTGGTGAAATAAATTAGTGGCCAAGTTTCTGCTAATCCGCTAACCGCTAAACTTTTTTTGTTAATGGAGTGTTTCTGCCAGCCTTGGAAACCATTAGTAACATCTGCTAAATTTAGTTCCGCTAACTGTAAAACTGATATTTTTTTTTGCAAGTAAAGCTCATTTAGTTTAAAGGTCAAAAATGTTTGTAAATCCTAAAACCACACATATTTGTTCCAGTCTGTGGTGAGTGTGTCTGCAACAATGTACCTGGCCCGCTGTTGGCTGACTGCTTGTAAACGGAAGATGTGATTGGTCGATAACTCGTATTTAAGGTAGCTGAGCTAAATGCAAGTGAATGAAGTTAAAGTCCATTTAAACAGGGGTACCTTGATCAAAGCGGAAAACTGGGGCGTGTATCACGGAGCTGGATTTCTTGCTTATTCATATAACTAAATCAATTTGTGGATAACAGACTTAATTTGTGTACAGGGACATTGGTCTTAGTTTGCTTTTAAGCATATTATATGATTAAGGGTACATATTTAAATTATTAAAATCTTGTCTGAGCTATGGTAGCTTCTATGATCTGGTACTCAGGAAATTCATTACGATATTTGGGAACTTGAGGAGACCTGAAGGGCCCCATCTGTCTTCCCGCCATGTCTGGTTGGCTGGACTCAGAGTCCGTCACAGGCACAGCTCAGCCGTGTTTCCGGTTGTGGCACCATACGGTGCGGCCTGAGCGCTTCTGTGCCCGTTCGTGCTCTTAATGCGAAGGGAATCGCTGGCCACAAAGATGCCAGGAAACCGGAGCGGGTGCGATTTTATTAGGTTGCCCCGTACACCGTCTTTACGAAAGGCCCTGCCGGGGGCGACCTGTTCCATCTAGCCTCTAGCCTCATCTCAAGATACCTACCCCACCCCACCCCACCTACCTGCTACAGTGGGAATGTTGTCAATAACTGCAGAAAAATTTCAATTACTAACACGCTAATCTGGAAGGAACTGTTTGGGCAGTATGTTTCAATGTTTACAAAAGACTGTTATTGTGACATGTACCTCAAAATACTCAAACCAAAAGTGAACTGCAAGTAGCACGACGGTCACTAAAATCATTGTGGGCTCAAATTTCAGCAGGCGGCGGGAGACAGGGGTGTGTTGTATTGTTCTTTCTGAGCTTATGCAATGCCCTTAACCCCAATTTCCATTCAGGTTTCTGCTGTAAATAGCATGAAGTGTAAGCAGAATTTAAGCTACTAGTCAACAAGCCCAGTTAAGTAAAAAATATAGTCTGACATGCAATTTTCTTTCTTACTGACCAGCAGGCTATTGCTCAGTTCTTTGTACTTGCCCTTCATCTAAATTACTCGCCTCAGGCAAATGGCTTAATTCCCTGCCCTGAGTGAGGGTAACGCAGGACTACATTTTCTAGGGATGGGGGTGTCCGCTGGGTGACAGAATAAATGCCGGGTGAAACGCTGAAAAAGATGACAGGTGCCGAATCGGCCTTCCTCACCTCCCATGAGGAAGAGGAGCCCAGCTACATACTGCATCAAGTCGTGCTTTTTGCAGCAGCCCAGGAATCCGACGATCCAGCCAAAGAGGATGATGGCGACGGCCATCCCGATGAAGCCAGCGGTCATCCTGCGCAGGTCTGCGGGGGCGAAGGCAGAAGAAGCGGCAATCCCAATCTGAGTCTGCCTACTTAGGGCTCGCGTTTTATACTGTCGACATCAGGGTTGGGGCCATACCGAAAGACATGCATCAAATCAGGAAATGGAACTGGAGTTGGGACTGGGAAGAAAACTATGGGGATCAAAATTCGAATTGAATTCAAATTTCAGGGACATTTAAATTCCAACTCTAGCTCCATTTCCTGATTTGGATTGGAATTCATGAATGCATTCCACAATGGCCGCAGCCCTGGTCAACATGTATCACAGCCATAATAGGCGAGAAAGAGGAAGACCTTCAGGGGCCCAGGCACTAAATGGGGGACCATTCAGTAGAATTTCTTTGAGACTTAATTGCTTTAATTATTACAGGAAACACATGTGACAACTGTCACACCTACAGCAATGGGGGTTTGAATATCACCTCAGTCCTGTGTGAGGAGTTTGCACCAGGTCCCTTTCTTAATCAAAGGACATGCAGTTAGGCTAAGTGGCATCTCTGAAGTGACTGTACTGTATGATTGTGCGTGTGTTGGCCCTCTGATGGACTAGCTACCGATCCAGGCTGAAATCCAGCTCTATGCTGTCTGGGATAGGCCTGCAAACCTAACCAGGTTAAGCGGTTTGATGGATGAATTGATCTTCTCTGAGTCCTCCGAATAATTTTCATTAGCATGGTTAGTATTAGAACCACTAGCACCATGCTAATCCTGTTTGGCCTGTACTCTGGTCGGTCCCAGTATAATCTGGTGATGTGTCCCCTTGTCTGTGATGGAGTGTTCTGTCTGCTTGCGATAACCATATCATGAGCCCCACCTAGAGAGGGAAATGTTGGAAAGCCTGCTTCTTATCTCAGCTGCCATATGCTTGGCCGTGTTGAGTAAATACATTCATACCGCTGAAGGTGGTTAATTGCTTGATTAGAATTTAAATTCCATTTGTCTTTGAATAGGATGTAATTTTGACAATTTATGCATATTCTGACATATGGAAAAATGGCTATTCTTGAATTTTATACGGTGTGTCATTCTCTTATCGTTGGGCCCGCTTTCAGGGTTTGCGGTTCCGTGTGTTTGGACCTGCACCGGCATCAGGGAGTCACATGATAGCATAGTTGTCGTTTCTGGTTTCTCATACTTACGGAGTGCATGCCATTCATCCTGTCGGATTGTTTTGGTGATATTGACAGGCAGGTTTCTTGGGAGGCTGGATGAGGTGTAATGATATTTTATTGGCGTGCAGCGTTCAATCAATCCTGTAAATAAAATATAGAATGACATTAAGTTGCTAGCACCTTATATATCCTCTCCGTTTATGTTTCTCTGTTTTGGTCCTTTCCAGTCAGCAGTGGAACTCTCGACGGTTCCTCCTTTAAAATTATTTACTTATCAAATGTCACTATAGGTAGAGGATCTGACCTGATGGCGAACAGAGTTACACGCACATTCCTGCCATTGGACCCTTATATATATTAACATCATTCTGTTGTTCCTGCTTGTCACCAAAGTTATTGTCTGTGAGTCTTTTGCATAATTACATTGAAATCAGTAAAACACCACAGCCTGAATCCAGTGCCAGTCAAGACATTAGGTAACATAGGCGGCCGTCTAGGGCGCCATCTTCAGAGGGGGCGTTTACTTAGCAAGTCAATTTTTCTTTGTTTCGGGCGATGACGCTTGCCAAGGGACCAGCATGGGACCAGTACTGCTTGCATCAATACCAGAAGTCCCAATAGTTCTGTGTATATATATCACATCATTGTGTATTTACTGCAAAACGCTTCCTCGAATGCTTAAAAAGTATGGACTCACCCACAATGACTAACTACTGGCCTGCGTTTTGAGTCCTAATCAGTATTTTTGCATCAGCATGGAAGAATGGAGGACAAGGACCTGTTATGACAATATGGTCATTCTTTTCTATTTATTTGTACCTTGATAACAGCCATTTTCCAGAGAACTAGCAGAGAATATCAGTGACCATCCATATTAAAAGAAAATGGGTTTGTTTACAGCGAGTGTACGAATTTGTTATTTTGCATTAACTATGGAATGTTCAGTCAGCAGACAAAGCATAATTGAATGCACTGACCTCTTACATTGGGTTGAGATGGAAACGGTAAGGATGGAACTTACCCAGGATGCACTTGTGTTTATTGATAAACTGTTAAATCAATAAATGAATGGTTTAATGAGACTGAGCACTCCTGCAGTTATCTGAACCTATCCATGAAGTTAAACTGCTTTAATCCTCTTCTGTAGCTCTGGTGCCAACAGATTTTAATTATTAAAACTGCAATGAACTCCACTGATTTTAAAAACACTCCGAGCTCCTCTTGGGTACAGTTATATTAAGTATTTGCTTAACTGTTGACGAACATGTTAGTTTGAGAGCAAGGTAACGGAGGGTGCACCCAAAATCACATACTTAAACAGTATATACTGTTTCGTTACTATTTGACCATTAATATAGTATGTACTGTATGTATGCATGAAAACAGTAGGCAGGCACTTTCACATACTATGGTTGCCATCTTGCATATTACCTGACCCGGAGGTTTACCAGTGGTGTTGCTTGACCAACACGAAATTTAAGCACCATTAAAAATTATCAAAGAAAAAAATACACTTTTCAATCAACATATGTAACTGGGTTTTTTTTTTCTACTTAAATTTATACAGAGACAGCCCTTCCTCCTCCATGTTAACAAAAATTTCTGAGCAAGCATTGTTCTTCGCCACTCCAGTACCTTTGTGGGATAGAGTAGCATCTACTGGTTGCACACCAGTAGATTGACACAGACATAGACCACACAGGCTAAAGATTGGTTGCCATGGTGACCATGTGTCACAAAATATCCAATCATATCCATTGATTTAAATGTAATAAGTCCATTTTGGGTGTCTACTAATCAAATAATTCATGTAATTATCAGAGTAACAGTCTATATTGAATTTATCAATAACATGATGAATGATATAATAAATGATAAATGGCATACTGCAGTAATATAAAATGCCCTACAAAACTCCTGAATTATTAAAATGTAGCTCACTTTAGCTTATAAAATATTCACCTCAATGTATGTCCGATTTATTGCCTTCAGTTTTTATTCATGACTAATTTTTTTCAACAATTTTCTGTTGCAAAATATTGTTTATTGTATTATGCATTTTCCTGGTTTATCCACACAGAGGGACATAGGAACATAGTTATATAATACTGAAAAATGTTCGCATATAGGTTTAGAAGGGTAAGTCATACATTTTGAAACAGCAAATAATATGGTTACCACATACAACCAAGGTTGAAAGTGCATGTGTAAATTTAAAATTTATAAAGATAACTATTTCTTAATAAAACTATATGAATAAAAAAAGCACCTTTTTTACATTCCTACTGCTTAATAACCTAAAACAATAAGATGGCGATTTCTTGTAAGAAAAACAGGTCAGTAAAACTGACTGAAAGGCCAAGCCCTATTTTAAAATGTAATTTTCTGTTGTAGAGCTTATTGCAGAACATATTATGACCAAATTCATGCAGGCTATTGAAGTGATTCCAGCTGCCAAGATAAGACTAAAGTTTAAGTGGTGTTCAACATAATATATGGTGAATAATTATGAAAATTGATACTTTATTGATCCCTGTGGGGAAATTCTCTTTACACCTCCCCCAACTTGCTCTCTGTAGGCGAGAGTAAGCTGGACACGAATGGAAGCTACCTGAGACACACACACACACACACACACACACACACTGATAAATGTAATTTTTTATGATTGGCTTATGATTGTCAGATTTATGTTTAAATATACCTTTGGTATAATATACAGGCTTGATACCTATGTTTAGGAAGAGCCAGCAAATCCTTAACAAATGGATGGTATCTGTGTCTCCATACCAGTGTGTATCAAGCCAGTCCTTGGGGACCCTCAGACAATCCACGGTTTTGGTAGCAAGAGCTGGGAAGGAGAAAAAATGTGGACTGTCTTGGAGGGACAGAAACATGGCTTACATGCACTAGAAGCTGGCCAGGCATTGAGATTGTCCACAGTGATCTGTTTGTTCTAATAATACGGTCCGTTCCTGTAGTATGGGGTGCCACTTTTTGGATGTAAATGAGGACATTCTTCATTACAGTTTGTGCCATAAATACAAGCACAAAGCCAGTAAATACTGTTGGTGCCACAAGTGTAACTAACACAGAAAATCAAGGAGAGAGCCAAATGCTACCACCTTCAGTATTTGAACAAATGTTTAATTCCTTTTCTCACTTTATCTGAAGATCCCCATATGACAAATACTTACATTTATTTAGGTGACACTTTTATCCAAAGCAACATACCACTGAGCAGTCAGTGTCATACAGTCCTTAGAGCAGCCGGGGCTGACGGTCTAGGTCAGGGGCCCGACAGTGACATCTCTCTGCCCACTCTGAGATATGAACTACCGACCTTCTGATCACAGGCCTGCCAGCTTACCCCACTGAGCCACACTCCACCCCAAGGCGTCAAATCAGACAGGTCTGCCTTTCTATACTTTTTGTCAGATTCTTCTATGGTGGAGTAACCAATTGCTGCCCTATGTAGATCCATCATCCTCGTTCAGAAGGTCTTAAAGAGATCAAAGGTTGCTGATCAAGCTTTGGTAAAATATGTTGTCCGCGTTCACGTTGATTCTGCAATGCAAGGGACTTACGTTGCTTAAAGAAGCCAATAACAGATCTTGCAGGAGCAAAACAAACCTAAAATGTTCAAAATACAGCATGTTTTCATGAATATCCAATGTATGAAGTAGTACTTAGTGATTAACATGCAGGTATTTCATTCTGAATAATTATGATTAACACTAACAGTAACTGTATTTCACCAACATAACAAATTTTAAAATACAGTTCTCAAATTTTCCAGATGAAAACCAGTTTGTCATGGACAAAATGGCCTTTTTTTCTGATCAGTGTATATCATGACATCTCCAAGGTCAGTGGGGGCCTGGACTCTGTCCTGGGTTGCTCATGCCAGGAGGAAGCGTAGATCCCAAACATGATGCCAGTCAAGGGCGCCGATTCTCAGCAGGAATTCTCACTGTATTGATACTTGGGGATTTAGACCATCTTGGTGTATTTTTGCATAATTCCTTTGCAAATTCTGCTTGTATTTAGGCTACTGAAAACAATCTCAGTTGTAGAACCACATGTTCAGCAACAGAGGCCTACATGCAAGAATGCATTTTTATACCACAATTATACCACATTTCATGAAGGGCTGACTCTCCCGTCTGAATTATAATCTTACTGCTATAGTATTAAAACAGGCTGGAAAAAAAGAAAAGTGAAATTAGACTATAGCACTGAGGCAGAGGAAAGGGGGTGAGGCGACAATGCCCAGAAGAAACCTTGCCTAGATAATGATAGGCTAAATAATGATTTATTGCATTTTTTTCTGCTTCATTGATTGTAAGCAGCGAGATTTCATCTAAATATGTCATTTTCGCTAAATACACCGGAGATACTCATAACCTTAATCCTACCTTGGACATGTGATCTCATAGCCTTGGCTAACATAATCTGCATGGCCACGCTCATGGTGCCCGAATAATGTGGCTTGCCCTAAGCCCCGCCCCTCCTCGGACTCGGCCCTGCACTGAGGTTTAAATAAACCATAATTTGAGTGAAATTCAGATTTGTGGCTAGAAGTGCATATTCCTCTTGCGTTTATATTAACTAAGGCTTTTTAAATTGAAAATCTGTGTCTTTGTAATTCCTTTGACAAACACTGATTTGTTATTGTTTTACAAGCTTTTTTATTACTAGTATTTATTGAACAACAAAAATCCAAGAATATTTTATAGTTTCTTGTTATGGGATGGTTGAAATTATGTTACTATTTATGAAATAGTC
>JAODJW010000019.1:19742182-19755605 GCA_026777045.1 Hyperopisus bebe
TATAATTTATTATTTTTTTCCCCGAAATTTACATTGATTTAAATATAGCTGATTATATTTGTTTCTGGTGTTCGACAGATATTTAAGAATTGATCATTCTATCATAATAAAAATAATTAGCTTTTCCCAAATGCAAGCATTTCCGTTCATTTCTGAACTAGCACTTTTATAACCACCTTTGAATAAGATACAAATCTAATATGCCTTCCCCAAATTTCTTCCTCCACTCTCCATTTTAACGAACATTTCAGAAGCTGAGACTTACCGGTGAGGGTATTGTAATATGCGGAAATTTTAATTGTATGCTTCAGTGCCTTTGTTCATAGTGTATAATCAACATGCTGATTGGTCGGAATTGCAATGTAACATCCAGTTATGGGTATTTAGTTGATAATGGAGATTGCTGCTCTGTATGTGTATGTGTGTGTTCGTGTGTTTGCGTGCGTGTGTATAAATGTAGCTATATGTAATCTAATGTGACTCTTACTATATCAATTGCCGCAATATACCTTGCAGTAACGAACATTGCAATGATTAGAATTATAAAATAATACTAATGGGACTATTACTATGTTATAGATAAGATAAAAGTTTTGCGTTTAGTTTTTAGATTACATTATGGAGTTGTCACTACGCTGTCACTACATTGTCACTACATTGGACACTAGCCTCATTAACTAGCGCTGAATTTTATGTGTGTTGCTGTGATTATTGATCCATTGAATTTAAAATTACAAAGACCCAATAGGCGCCAGAAACACAAGGGGGGGTTCTAATGTGCTGAATGAAATAAAACCGCAGAGAAATATGCGGCTTTTGCATCCTAGGATTCAGGGAGCAGCGACCGCCTGCAGCATGTATTAAAACGGACAGAAATGCTGGCGGACGGTCCGGTTCAGCACCTCGGCCAGGGTCTGGACTGTCTTCTATATTTCTATACATATAACGCATTTACGAATTCAAATTTAACTCATAAGCACAGTTCGTGATGGTTTGTCATACTTTTGTTAATACAACAGGCCCATCGTATTCTTTTGTTAATGCACTTGTTGTAGTAACGACAATAATAGTAATAAGCCAATAAGAAAAACCGGTTAGGTAGGGTAGTTGCTTGAAACATTTAGAAAGTAGAGATTCAGTTTGCCAAAAATGTGTTTGTCTGAATCATTCAATTAGAATGCATTTGGAAATGTCTCATTTAGCCTATTTATCAGCTTCGCATAAATATCTCATTATTTTTAGATTTATTTCTTGATAGGTACACACGAAATTCTATTGTTTCTGAATCCGTGCCATTTCCTTTATTCGGATAATAAAGGGATAGTGGATCACATCTACCGAGACCGGGAAATGAATTTACATTTTGTCTTGCCAAAAAAAGCGATCCTAACCTTTATAGATGAGATCCTCGGTTTCGAGGTCAAACCCATCGCGATGACACCTTCTCCATAAGCCGGATATGGTGGAGTTAAACTGCCGACTGCAGTGAGACTCCATCGCCGCAGCAGAAGCCAAGAAGTTGGGCTTTAGGTCCTGCTTCTCCTTCCTATGGATATACTCCGGAGGCATACGGAGTGGCAGGTTGACACTGGGGATGTAGATGTATCCCCGATCGTTCCTCTTGCTGGCAAAATTCTTGCACCGCTCCCGATGCCTCCTCGCATCTGTTTCGTACCAGTAGTCTGTGCAGATTGCCATCGCCAACAATCCCAAGGAGCAAAGGGCTAAAAACAGTCCCGAGCATGTTAAAATTTTCATGGCAGCCATCTTCCTCGCTTTGCTGGAGAAGCCAGACAGACGGGCGCGATGGGAAAAAAAGGAAAAACCTAGACGCGGAATTACAAGCTGCGCTTACAACTATCTGCCGTTTGCTGCAATATACATTTTAGTCGTGGCTGGACCGCCACACTGGAACTCCCTGATACCTTTTGTTGTGGTGTAGCAGACAGATGTGGCTATTCTCACACCATCTGTGTCGCTTTCTGCCTTAATCCACAATGGATGTCAACCAATGAGAAGATGCAGTGATGCAATTATTTCCCTCTCAGTCTCCACTATATCGTAGCGAAGCACCATCACCTCAGAGTACTTCATGTTGCATTTATTATTAAAGACCATATTAATCTTACTTATAAATATACGCTTGTCATCGTCTTTTCATTATTCGTGTTATTTTTGCGCTGTAAATTGAATTGAATGAAATGCGTAGTAGTTTATTATAGGCCTATTAACGAGGAAACAAAAACCGGTGATAACGTGTTATTGTTGTCTCTGAGGAAGCTGGAATAGGCAATGAGATGAAACTGCATTTCTGAATTATAAATGCGTATATACACGTATGTACACGTATTTACTCGGGTGTAAAAATAGTAATACCTGATGCATGAACATTTAGATAGGCTATAATACTTGCTGCCATTTCTGTAACAATAAACGCTGATAGAAATCCTTTCGGTTTAGTGAAATTTCAGTTGTTGGCTTTTGAATTAATTGCATGTCTTTTCTGTGGATAATGGAATTGTTACTATTTATATAGTTCTATAAAGGCAGCAGTACCCGAAATTTGCGTTTTACGTTGAAAGCTTCACAAGCTGAACCTTGCAAAATGTGTGAAGTGTGCGAACCAATTATTTATTAGTGTAACATCGTTAATATTTGAAACTGTGCCATTTAGAGAGCGCTTTTATGAAATGGTAGGGAAATGCGGGATTATTATACGCAGTAATGGACATGTCTGAGTCAAAAATGACACCTAAGTTCTAAGATGATTCTTCAACACAAATTTTAAAAGTGCTCGGTTTTTTGGGCCATTTTTAATAATTGGGAAAGCCCTTTATAATTTGACCAGTTTAGCCTGTAGGTCCTTCCCTATTTTCATGTTTGGGGGATCGTTCACAAGGTTTTGAATTTTTTAAATACAATATACGAATATTCGGCAGGACGTGGCAGAATTTCTGCACAATAATTAAATATTAATTCCGGCAAACATTGGACCTGCATTTTTAATACAAATATGTCAATAAGACGAAGATTAATTGCTGTTTAGGTTTGATAGTATTGTTTTTTTCACGACAATGAGTGATTTCACAGGGTTCAACATAGTGAGTTATCTGCACTTTTATGCTGGAGGATATTATTTGTCCAAAACAGAACTTGATGGCATTTCCAAACATGCTTTTAATGATCTCAAACCTATACTGTCCTACATCGTGACTATAGACAATCCCATCCACACAATGAGATGTTCTCTGTCTATGAATTCCTGGGGTAACAGCCTATGCCTGAAGTGTGCTTTAGACATTTTGCCAATATAGTGTCATCATAGCTCAGGTAAATAATAATAATAACAATAATAATAATAATTGTTATTATAAGAAGAATACAAATAAGCCACTTTTAAACCAAGATCCTATTATGTTAATTTGTCCCCTTTATTAATTATAGAAGCTGCAGTTTTTGTTAAAAAAAGAACACACATGTCACCATATAGCATTATATTTCCCAAGCTCAGCTTTTTTGAATAGTCTGACTGGATTGAAGCAAACTGAAAAATGATTTAAATTATCATTAGTAGTCAATAATAATCCTACTTAGATGTGATGCAGTGCATGAATTTCCAAGCAATATGTTGGTACCCCCACATTAGATTAAAGAGAGCTGTACAGATCAAAAAATTAAAATAAAAAGGCTGAAAAAAATCTGTCTTACCAGTAATGCACATCGAATCAATGGCGATACAGCTACACGTGTATATATATGAGAAATCACACACAAGGGCAGAAATATTGTAGCAGAGTCTATGACTCAGGATGGCTGCCTACGGTGCTGTCGTTATGGCAACAGCCTCTTGCCAAACAGACTGTGTCGAATTTGGACAAGTGTGATCTCACAATCAATACTCCCCGGTGCTTTCCATATGACATTTTAGCCCTAAATTCAGATGTTGGAAGTATGCAGGTTTGCAGGGAACAACTTGCACGATCGAGGAGTCTTTAAAGTAGAAGATCTTTTGCTGAAGCCATAGAGTGTGCAGAGAAATACTTATAGCAGGAACATATAGACAATGACAGCGGTGAAATATTAAGCTTGAGATGATCTTTTATTTATTAGTACAGGTACGTGAGTACATAGGAATTTTGTGTGGGGGTCACTCAGCAGGTTTATTACATGCATATCTTTATATTTATATTGTCTGCACTTTTTTACTCTTTTTCTCTTTCTCTTTTTTGCACAGTCTTTGGATCGGTCAGGGTTCATTTCACTACATGTTGTACTTGTTATAACTATGTATGTGACGAATAAAGAATCATGAATCTGCAGGACACATGACAGAAATATGAAAGACATGGACAATGCTGTATATGTACAGTACTGTGCAAAAGTCAAAGAAAGTGACGTTTAAATGATCTTCATGTTGTTGTCAAACTATACAATCTCTAAGTGTGTCAGCTTAACCATTTCAAAACCTCTCCTAAAGTCACTCCTGTATTTGCGCTTACCGACCAATACTACCATGAATTTTTTGACATGGCCGCTAGCACATATTTTGCGGCTAATCACTCATTATTGAGTAACTTAATTAATTGATTGATCTGGTGGTGGAATTTAATGAATACAGGGAATGGCTGAGGTGCCCCTGAGGAGAGGTTTGGGAACTGAACATCCAAGAATATATCAGTAACTTTTTGGGGAACAGAAGACATTCTGTTACTGTTAATATGTTAAATTGTTTTTGTTTTCTGAGATGTACTACTCAGATAATTAGCTTGAAACATTATCTTTGACTGCCTAAGACTGTGTTATGGCGTGGTCAAAAAGTATTCAAGGGCAGACTCCCAAACTGCTCCCAGAATTGTCTTCAATCAAAGGGCAACAGGTGCTGGTCAAACAGTCCAGAGTCAGATTCAGGCCAGGCAAGAACAAAAACTACCTGCTAAATCAGTTGAAAAGGTCGAGATGCAGGGAGAGGTCGGCAAGGCGGAGATGACAGGCAGGTAGGATGGGCAGAGAGTCTAGAGACAGAACAACAGGTAGTAACCAGGAGGCAGCAAATATTGCTGGAACTCGTAGACTGAACTTGATGATCTCACATCAGAGCTCCGTAGTCAGGGCACTAAAATAGGTCATAACAAACAACCTGATGATGAACGGCTGAGAGAGGCCATGACCTGGAAGGAGGATCATCAGATACCAGGGAATCTCAGTCCCTAGGCCAGCGGTGGACAGTCTAATCCAGGAAGGGCCGTTGCATATGCAGGTTCTCACTGCAACTCCTTAATTAGATTACTAATTAGAGGGCTGATTGGAGTTCTCACATCTGGGTTTGAACAGCTGACCTACAGGTTATCCCAAAAACCTGCATACACACCGGCCCTTTGCGGATAAGATTGGCCACCCCTGGCTTAGGCAGTTCTTGAGAGCTGCAATGCTAGAGATCTATGGAAGGTGTGGCAAGAGTAGAAGGAGTAGGAGGACCTAGATGGGACATCCTGGAGGGCATCCCTGACAGTTGGGCCCTTAGGCATCGCTCTTAATCCCTGATTACTCCAAAGATTAGCTGAACGTGCTTTTAGATAAAAGTGTCTGCTTTAAATGTAAGTAAGAATTCCCTGAGATTCTTGCTCAGTTATAGCTGACTGGGCCTTCAGCTTGGGATATGTTACCTAAGCCTGCACGTCCTTAGAAACCAGTCTTATTACAGAGGGGAAGAAGCTATTTGTGAACCCTGTGGTTTGTGAGGCTGTGACATCTGAATTTATATTTGGTGTCCTGCCAGGTGGAGAGGCACTGTCCAGGCTGCAGAGGATCTCTGTTAATGCCTTCGCTCTTTTCTTTGGCAGCAGCTAGTGCACAGATTCCAAGGTGATACGACTTGCCCTAGTAATCTGTTCCAAAGCAATCTGCAGTACAAGCATCATTTGATGACGACTGTAGTGTTTGTTAACCTGTTGAGGCGGGATCAGATGTGTTTGCCCAGGAACTTGTCAGATGCTCCACTTCACTGCCTTTAATGTAAATAGGCTCCTGGGGAGGCTTCAGGAATTACTTCCTTTGCCTTACTAATTTTCAAGACAAGGTGTTCACCATAGAGTGTCAGGTCACTGACCAGGTGCCAGAATGGAGATTCATCACCCTTGTGGACCACGCCAAGGGCAGCGGTGTCATCTGCAGATTTAAAAATCAAGCAGAGGCTGGTGTGGGTTGGATGGAGTGGTGGGGGGGGTATGCATTCATAAGAATAGTTTGGGATTCGTCCCTGAGGAGCACCTGTACTGAAGGCTACCTAAACAGCACCCCTACCTACTCACACTTCCTACAGTCCACGGCTGAGAAATTTCAGAATCTACTTACAAGTGGAGGTGGGCTGCTAGTTTTCACTCAAACTCTGTGGGCTTGATTGTGTCAAAAGCCAAGTTGCAATCCTGCAAGAATCTGAGTACATAAGTGTTCCGTTTGTCCAGTCATTCAGATGTGGAGTTGATGGACTCATTTGAGCAGCAGGGAAACGCAGGAGGGGAGCAAGTTTTCGAAGGGACATCAGGGCTGCTGCTGAGAGTGTGACAGGCCTGTAGTCTTTAAGGCAGGTTTCCATGACTTTTTCTTCGGGGCCGGAACAATGGTGGGGCATTTGCTGTAGTGTGGAAGTTTCCTGGGCGACTGGTATGTTGGAAATGTCCATGTGTGCCCTTGGCAGCTGTGGGGTGCAGAATTGTCTGCATATAGATATATCATTTGTGGTTACTACCAGAAAATATTGAATTGTGACATTTTTATTGCAGTGCAAGGATTTTGCCAACATAAAACAGAAACAGATCCTTACTGTTATTGTTGATGTGTGTTGCCCAGCAGGGTTGGACGTGTGCCCGTGATCGGAACCTGAAATCCCAGTGTCTGCAGTGTGGTGTCACCATTGGCTCCCTGAGAAAGGCCCTTAACCCACAATTACTCCAGCGACTAACTGACCCTGCTTTCTTAAAAAGCCTCTGCTAGTTCAGGGGTGTCAAACTGCAGTCCTGGGGGGTCAGAGCCCTACATATTTTTGGGTTTCCCCTCATTTATCGCACCTGTTTCAACTCCTTGCACCTCCTTGTGCTAATTATCACACAGCTCTTCAGCTGAATCATTTGTGGTGGAACATGGAAAGAACTAAGCTACATAGGGCTCCGCCCCCCAGGACTGCAGTTTCAGATCCCTGTAATAGATAAACCTTTCAAAAATATATACTTGGATAGATCTACTTTGAACAGCGCTGATCATCCTGGGATGGGTTTTTGGTCAAACTGGGGCTCCAGTGTCTAGAACCAGTTTGATTGCTGCATCTCTCCACACTCTCTCTTCACTTGCTGTTAATCCCAGTCATACCCTACTGCTTAAATGAAGCGTAATGCTGGCAATATGACACTGGGAACCAGTGCGATGAATTAACTCCAGTGATCAGAGATCCTCAATCCGTGAAACGTCAGTGACCTTTTTCCCCACTTGGTAGCGATACTGCCTCTTAAATTCACAGAACAATGCTGTTGCTCCAGTTTGAGAAGTCCTATTGTAGCAATTTCACATAATAAAGAAAAAAAAAAGATATTCTTTGTTTCAAGATCCCCCAGAGTTCAATTTATTACGACGGACAGCACCGTAACTGTAACCAAATCAGCAATTAAACCCAGGTATTTTATTCAAAAAAGACAATTGCTTTGATAATCTTTAAAGAAACTAAAATTATAGTAATTCTGGAAAACATTATTTCAGCTGTACAGATCAAATATTAAAGTGTACTGAAGATTACGTAAAAACTTAAAAAAACTTAAAAATCTATGAAAAGCCTGAGCAGATGGTGTTAACAGGCAAACCCAAGGCATGAGGAAAATATCTTTTTTGTTCTAGCATTTACAGAACGCCTTCTGATGTGGGCTTTTACTTAACTGTGCCATTCTTGCACAACAAATGGGAAGAACACCCACACAGACATGACATTAAAACTTTTACAACAATGAGCCTGAATCTTGCAGGATTTTTTTCTTTTTTGGCCTTTTTTTTCTCTTCATGTACTAGAAAATGTGCATTTCTGACTGGAGCACAAAGATAACCAACCCAAAGGCATTAAATGAATCAGAAGATGAATTTTATATATTTTATACAAGTTAGGTAACTGCTGTGGTTATACTTATGCTTATTTATTCAGTATTTATTCTATAATTTCTATAGGGATAGCTCAGGCAGCTATATGACTTGTAAACCATATGTTCTCTATTTTGGACAAACGGTGACTTGGATGTGTCTTCTGTATCCAAAGTAACATGACTTATTGAATATATTCAGTAGATTTATTTGGGGGGGTTTTGCATGATATGTTGTTCTTGGGGGTTTGTTGGTTTGTTGGGCTTATGGGGGGTGGAGGGGGAGGAGGATGGTGTGGATGGAGGTGATATTGTTTACATATTGTTTTGTCTACTTCCTGCCTGGGGGTGGCAGTGAGTGGTGTGCAGTGGAAGTGGAAAAAAAGTTAAAATAAAGTGTTGCGATATCATCATCCGCAAGATTATTACATTTAATTGAAATTCTCCACACACGCTTCATCACAAATCTAATTTAAGACATTTAGTTGATCTGAGTCGATCTGAAATTCATGTAGTCCTGGAGAAATTAAGAAGACTCATGCATGTTTAACATCTGTCCTTTAACAGAATTACTCTGTCCTGTAAAAAAAAGCGAATACACAACGAAAATATACTCAAACCCAGAGATGGCCGATGAAAGTAGGCGTGTCTTAATACCTCTGGAAATGTAACTGGGATTTATATTCATTTTCCTGAAGAAGTGTTTGGTCTCTCGGCAACAAAGATGTTCCAGAAGCCAAAGTCGAATAGTTCTTTGTAAGGATCCTACAAATCAGTCTCAATACAAGAAGTCATATGCGTTATAGATGCTGTAGTTAGTGTATTGTTTAAATAAATCAGCTCAAATATTGAGAGGATGTGAACATACTCACTTATTTATTACCTTGTAGAGGTTATCTGACCTGAGCGTTTCCCAAAACATTGCTTTGCATAACGTGTAAAAGAATCATACTCTCTACAAAACACATCTTTCATAAACATTACAGCATCCGAAAGAAGCAGAACACTAAGGACCTTAAGAAAGGCTGATGTAACTAGATTGAAGGAGAGTAAGATTTCACAATGCAAGCAGCTGTCACCAGCTGATAAGCTGGATGCCCTAAGCATGTATGAGGATGGTCAGAGTTTTCCTGATGCAGCATTTACATGGACATCCACTGTCCTCTGGGTCAAATAATCCAGATCCCAACTCTGTCTGAGATCAAAATGTATTTTCCATTCTAAGATCCAAGCTATTTTGGATAACACATGAGTAAGTCTACACAGAACATCTTCTATAAAAAGGGCTTTTCGGATGTTTTGCTTTTCCAGCAATGTGTTGAAGTGCCATGTGCTTAATTTAATTTCATTTTATTAAAATTTTCCATAGCTGCATTTATTGAACTTCCACTACCTTTAAATAGTTCCTGATTAATACTCTCACCTTGTGCAAATCATAAGCTTGCAGATCTCAAAGAAACTGAAACTGTCTGCTGAAGGGATTTGAAATTCCCTCATCAGACCTGTCATGCAGCTATAGACATTGCAGAAAATCCACAGTAACTTATAGAGTCAGTCTTTGAATGAACTAGAAATCACAAGCAACATATCACAGCATGTCATGATTTAGTTTAATATATAAGATAAAAGCTTACTGCGTAAATGTCATTTTAATAAAAAAAAAAGAATGTATTACTATTATATGTTTTAAATCATATAACAATATGATCAAACAGAAAGGTGGTAAAATGTATCTTTTTTTATGTTTGTTGTCATTTTGTTATGTGTTCACACTTAGCCATGCAGCCACATAGATCTGTGTACATATATACATGGAGATGGCAGAACAAAGCGATTTATTGTCTGGAATATAAAAACTCATATTAACCTCAGGAATGTTAATCACGTTTCAGAAACAGAGGAGTATGACAAAATACATAAATGCCAATAGGGGCTGAACTAATGGACTTCAGAATCAACTTTAATCCATTGCAGTCAGCCTGTTTTAAATAGTCTTAATTTTACAGTAGGTCTGATCTGAAATGTTATTACCTTCGTAGTTAGTTTTTTTTTTTCCATGAAACTCAAGTTACACTCATGTATCTGGGCAGAATAAAGCACCTATTTCGTAGTTTGCCAGGATGGATATTTCGAGATCACTTTTCTGCTCTTTCAAGATCAGATGTTCTACTTACAGTATGAACTTCACTGTGACATTTCAGAAAATTAATAGATAGGAAATTAAAATTAATAATAAATGGGAAAAGGGTTTCACCTGAGAAATTTCATTACTTGGAAAGGAGACCAAATCCTATAGCAAGCTGTGTAATGGGGATTAGCGTGACAAATCACAATGAGCTAGAGCTTTTAGCTTCTGCACTGTACAGCAGTAAAATAGCATGAAATAGACTAGTGAATAAAAAATATGAATTTTACCTTTGCACAAAATTATACATGAAAAAATTATAAAAAAGGATATGTAGAATAGCACTGTTTTCCTGCAAGCAATAGAACAAAATAAAAAGATATTGCACATCTGATAATAATGGAATAATTGGGATTATTACTGACATGCACATAATACTCAAAAAGACGATCCATCAACCATGAAGGTAATCTAATTTTTAAAGCGTTTTAAGATTTTAAAAAGCAGCCATTAGAAGCTTTAAATTTAAAAATCACTATTTGTCCTTTTTGCTTTTGAATTTCTTTGTATGTCTTCAGTGCTTAATGAATAAGTTTTATTACGTTTCATTGGACACCATTTCCCAGCCCTCCATAGCAATAATCCAATAGGATACAAATGAAAAGCCTTTTAAAAATAACATTACTTTCCAATGTGGTGCCTCACACAGGGGCTTAAATCCTGCCTCGCCTCTTGGTACACACGTGTTCTCCTGCGTTGATACACACACGTTCTCCTCATATCTCACATGTCTACCGTGAGCTTCTCCCACAGTCCAAAGACATGCAGTCAGGTTAACCGGAGGATCTCTGTATAAACATGTGTTTATATGCACTATGATGAATGCACCTCACCTCAGTGGCCTCTGCTGCCTGCGTTATGTCCCAGGTGAGCTGGAGCAGGATGATCAGAATTAGGTTGTCATTGTTTTTAAGAAGCTGAATCAAAAGAATGCATTTGGGTTTTTTAAAAAGCCTTCGTAGCTGGCTTTGTTGTACGTCTCCCAGGAGAGAAGGTGAGCTTATGAACTTTTGTCAGCTCAAGAAGGAAACCCCAAGCGTTCATCTGCAGCAGCATCATGGTGCATCTCTGCCCCACATCTTCTGAAATGATCCTGTTACCCATTCTCTATATTATTAGTTTGCATGGTTGCATATCCATGATGTGTTCAGCTGCAAGCATCACTTGCAATCATTACAGGATAATACAACGTACAGTACAGAATTAACTCCAAAACGTACAAGTGCAAAACCAAGGCGTCTTTTATGACAGCCGTTATGTTAAATACAGATTTTTTAAAAATCTTTCCCTGCATGTTAATAATTTATTTAATTGTATTTGCTTTTTAAAGAACTATTTTGGATTATTGCAGTGAATATTTAACATGATAACTTGTTAACTTATAAAATTGAACCAATAAATAAACTTCAGCAGGTAAATGAAAAAGCAAAATTTGCATCAGAAAGCAGTTTTCAGTTTTATTAAAGAAGTATTTTTTTGCCCAAACCAACATCGTCGCGAGTAGAATTTGATAAAAGTCTGAAACAATATAAAGAGAATATGAGAAATAATGGAAGACTTGATTTAATCAGGATTCACATTTGCTGAATTTGCTAAAAGGAGAAATTGAATTACTTCCCATTAAAGATAAATGTAAGTCATTCTTTCATCCTGCAGTGATAACGTGTGATTTATCTTTTCTTTAAAGTTGAATGAGGTTAATGTAACAGACTGTCGCTAAATTTAATGTTACCTGTAGGTATGGCTTATCTAATATAAAATGGGAATCTACAGCTTACAAACTCTATTTTTCTGATGTTAAAACTTATTACTCTTCCACTTTCCTATTGATAGGCACAGAAAGGGAAGTGTGTGGATTTCATTTTTCTTCTTACATTATTTTCCATTGGGGGAAGTGCATTGACTGTGTGGAATCCGACATCATTATAATAACTGGTTTTGTTATATTTGACTGACAAGATGCTTGTCCCATTCAGCGTTGTGGGGGGAGGGGGGGTGGAGCCTATCCAGGAGGCTATGGACACAAGGCTGGGAACAACCCAGGATGGGGCACCAAGCCATCACGGGGCACACTCACACAGTAGTCAGACACAAAATAAGTAAGACATACAGTAGATGGATGGATGGATGGATGGATGGATGGATGGATGTGGCCATTATTTATCAGAATTCTTTGCTATCTCCATGGGTAAAAATCTATGTAAATTTTCTTACACTTCTTACCATTCAGATACCTGTGGCCTTCATAATAACCACCACCTCTAAACAGCACAAGGTCAAACGTTTGCAATAATTTGCAATAGTTTTGGCACATCCCGATCGTGCTGCTCCTCTTGTGTGCCACACCCCTTCGTTAACCACGTGTGGAATCCCTGTGTTACCAGCTGTTACAAGTGTTGTCTAATTGAGTCAGTGTATTTAAGTGCTTACCTGTTAGTCTTTCCCGAGTTCTGTCAGTGACGTCTTTACCAGTTTTGCCCTGTGTGCCTTATTGTTTTCCTAATAAATCCCTCGTTCCCCGATCCTGCGGCTCCTTTTCCTACTTCCCTGGTCAGTGCTCCCCCTGTGGTGTGACATATATTTAAAATTTCCTATAATTTCTGATAGTCTTTAAAATATTACTTAAATAATTCTTTTATATCTTTGTATGATTACTACAATGCACATGGAAAGTTTGGTAGCAAAATCTATGTAGTTTATTCCTGTGTGCTCATTTCAGCAGATCTGACTGGCTGTTATTTTATGGTCTATACAGAATAACGCACCATCTGGCCGTATTCTTCCACTGGAACTATAAGCCTTTTTCTGTCTATTGTCACCCAAACAAAATCCTCCAAGTTTTATCTGACAGTTTTGTCCGCACTGAACGATTTCGTAAGTACCTCCAGCCACTTGTTGTCTTTGCTCTAATCCATTATCAGATAAACTTTTAAAAATAATTTTTATCCTGTGTGTTTTTCATTGTTTTGCTCTGATTTAATACCACTGCCCTATGTGGTGCAGAAATAGCCACCCAATCAGATCAATACCTATAATATGTCATAGAATAGATCAGGGTTCTTCAAATCTGGACCTCGATTCCAAATCCAGGCCTTGTTTTCAGTTCTCCCAGGTAGTTAGTTTA
>JAODJW010000019.1:19761558-19781276 GCA_026777045.1 Hyperopisus bebe
GGGGGTAGGTGGTCACCCCCCTACTAACCAAAACTGGCTAATACAAGCCCTCTGGACCCCCCTAAATAGGGAGAGACCTCAACCCCCCCCCAATGTCCAATCCAAGGTTACGCCTCAGAGAATCCTCCATTGTGCTGTGGCGTTTTTGCACTCCTGCCCTTCCTGTTAGCTTACAGTACATGACTGTCTGCCCATTGTCCTCTGACCCCCATCATTAACACAGTCTCTGAGAACTGCCGCTAATTTTTTAATCGCACCATTTTCCCTCTTGAGACACTGTAGCACATAAAAATCCCAGGATGCTTGTTGTTCTCGGAAGTTCTAGAACAATAATGTCCACCAGCAATCCTGTGGGTGTTTCTTTAAGACAAGAGGTGAAGCAGTGCCTCACAAGAAAAGATAAGGAAAGGGAAAAATGTAACCTTCATATGACATAAAATATCTTACTAACATGTGAAACCAAAAATGTGCAGTGGTTCAAAAAGTGTCTAGCAAAAGTACTATGTAAAACAGCAGGCACTCTTATCTGGATAAAAGGAACTTCAGTGAATCAAAACATTTTCTGCTTCACCAAGCAAACGGACTTTCCTGAATTTCTCATTGCCTTCCATTTTGTACTTGACTGGATAGTTATGGAATATGATGGATTTTTTAAACCCACCCAGTGAAGCAATACCTCACTTTCCAGTACGTTCTTGTACGTTCTTGACCCAGAGATGATTGACACACATTTACAGCCCAAACATGAGTTCAATCATCAGGCAAGACAAACCCTCTTGCTCATCAATATTTCTTGTTACTGTAGTTTGTGGACAAAGCATTGGTAGAGGCCTACTGTTAGTAACTGATAGAGGCCTACTATTAGTACAAGAGTTTGGTTTAAAAAAATATTTGTAAATACTGTTCTTGTTGACAGCTGTTAATCCCATGTATATACTGTAAGTAAAAACATTGTTTTTTTTTGTTCCAATGTTTCGTTGTGCAAAAGAAACGTCAGTGCAATCGGTCTGGCATAGGTTTCAAACCTGTAATTTTATTATATACCTGGTGCCGTTATGCAATTGAGTCTTTTTGGAATTGTGAGGATTGAGCCTAACTGAACCCCATCCATAATTTCGACTTTAGCCTTAAGCTTAGCTGTAACCCTAATAGGAATTCAGACCCCGACCACACCACTAAAAGCAACCCTACTGTACATTTTCCATTAAGCCTAATAACAACCCTAAACCCAAACCTAACTCTAGTAACCCTGGCCCTGTTCCAGCCCTACTAGTAACCCTAACTCTAACAGAAACCCTAACCCTAGTTCTAATCCTTAATACTAATCTCAGTGATAACCCTAGCTCTATCCCTAATGCTAATCCTAAACCTAATCTGAATCTCAGTGCTATCCCTAGTAGTACTGTTAACATGAATGCTCATCCTAATTTCAATCCCAAACCTAAAATTAACCTAATGTTAACATTAACAGAAATGGCAAACCTGCCCCTGGACGTACACACTGTCGCAGGTCATGGATTGAGAGGTCGACCCGTGGGGATTTCTGCACCATGGACCAATGCTGCCAGTCCATACATTGGAAACGTGAGGAAGCAAAAAAAGGTGCGGTGGCAGGCACTCGGCTGCCATATTTGGGAACGACCTCAATGGGAGGAAAAAACCACATGGGGGTCTGTAACCCCCCCCCCCCCCCAGCAAAATTAAGGCTACTATCATAGTGATACTAATCAATGTACTGTGATAGTAGTGTGACCTGGCACCAGAATTTCCTGAAACGTTTGTAAAATGAAAACATTATTCGATATTTATTCTGGTACCACAAAGGAAACAAAATTATCAGATTTTTTTCTGTTTATCGTGCTGTTTTTAAGGTGTATGAGGTAGTAAATACAGCTTACCTTTATCGTGGTAATTCTGAACAAAGGCAGGTTACTGAGGAACTAAAGAGGAAGATGGGACAAGACATAACTGGTAGGGAACACTGGCATTATTGGCAGGCAAACAGACCACAGTGCTCAAGCGATGAAGTCTGGACCATTTGAATATATACACAAATACTGTATATGCCAAAGAACACTCACATGCATAAATAATGCCTTCAACAATGCAAATATGACATAATATCGTATGTTCCTACATGACGTCATATTTGGCACAATCATGCAGGACAGCTGTGGAAGACCAGCAGGTGATACTGAGAACCAAAGGTTTACTGTTCAGAATCACGTTAAAATATAATCTGTAAGGCAACATGTACATCTTAACAAAAGCAAACAGTTCTCACGTATAAGGATGAAAGAAAAGCATCACATGGCCATCCTTGAAGGTCTACTTACGGCGGACCTCCAGCTTGCACTCCACCATGTCTTCCCCGCTGTCATTGACCGCTTTGCACGTGTAAACACCTCCGTCGAAGGGGCAGGGCTTTCGGATCTCCAGTGTTAGGACACCTTGCTTGCTGAACATCCTATACTTGGCCTCATTGGAGATGTCCATTTTGTTCTTGTACCAGGTCACTTTGGGCTGAGGGGTTTCAAAACAGATCTTTGATACCTGACTCTCATATTCTATTCTATTCTATTCTATTCTATTCTATTCTATTCTACATGTGGTAGATAAGTGAGTATGGATTCGGGAATGGGCACTGTTACCTTGGGGATTCCTCGCACGGAACAGGTCAAGGTGGCATTGTAGCCTGCAATTACCGAGCGGTTCACCAACGGATGTGTGAATTTGGGCGCCTCTGCAAAATTGGGGTCCTTATACGCAGGCGGCTTGTACAACATCCCTGAGAAACACGAACATATTAATCAAAAGTGATGAGATGATCTTCACCAATTAAGGTACACAAAAGGAGAAATTCATGTTGCTGGCATCACTGTCAGTGATGTGGTATGTCTTTTGTGATGGCACGCACCAGTCTTCTGGATGTAAGCACTGTCCTGGGAGTTGCAAGCTTCCTGGCTCTGACCCACCATGTTGATGGCGTAGACGCGGAAGATGTACTCGTTGCCCATGACCAGGTCAGACACCACGCAGTTGGTGCGTCGGTGCTGCTCGAACACAGTGAACCATTCCTGTAGGTACAGCTGCATGGTTAAATATCGTCTAAAACACTGTATGTTGGTAAGGCAGAACGTGACTGTAAATTACTGTAAATAATGCAATTGCTAAAATGTTCTATACTAAATATATTTTATTGGGAATTTGAACCAGATTATCTGAAATGAAATGAAATGAAATGGAACAAAATGAAATGAAACGAGTGTATGAACAGACCAATAAACAGGGAAAATGATGCACAGGGAATTTTTAAAATCACACATTTTCAATTATTTATTCTAGCTAATTGGGTTATCCATTCTGCTCTGTGAATGTAAACAAGTTTACAAATTAACACAATAAACAAATCGAGTCCAGGTGTTCTTAAGGCAAACTTAAATGCGATAATATCAGCTAAATTCACATCAGTCCTGAATGGCCAAGCCAGCAACTTGAGGGAAGATAAAATTAAATATATACACAAAATAGCAAAGGGAACAAGTTTTTTATGCAAGAGCTGAAGACACTTGGCAGGATCCAAACCGGTGTTATATTTAGCGAACTGTAAATTAGCTGTTATTATGCAAAATGTGTTAATCTCCCATGGCATGGCCATTGGGGTGAAAAACGTAAATTGGTGCTACGCCTGGAACCCAATCGTGAAGAAACCAGAAATAAAACTCCTTGCTTGCCGTGACTTAATGCAAGTCGTGCAGGTGCTAACCTTGTGTGTTAAAAACATGGTGGGAATTTGTGATATTTACAAAGCTCTTACACCATGCCAAGGCCAGAGGGCTAAATTTAGAAAATGACAGATGCTGTTGTGTGGCCAGCACAGTCACTGGAGAGCTCCTAATATCTCCTTACTGCTGTACAGCATTTCCGACATTCTGGACATGCAAAGGCCAGGGGTTCACTGGCCTCAGTTCAAACAGACTGGGGACACTGTGGTGAGAAGGCATTCCATAACAAAAGGAAGTGCCTCGACGCACTTGCATGTGAATTCCTGTGAGTTTGCATAGAAAAGCTGGCATTTCAGGATGACAGTTCAGCTGAAATGAACTGAATCACTAAAATGGATAAAAACACAAGTTAATGTATTCGCATATATATTTTCATTTTGACGTGCAGGCAAAAAACCGGATAAATGCGTGGTGCTTTTTAATATCTTACTTCCAAGCATTCACACTTACCTTTGTCTTCTTTTCTGATTTCTGGATTGTATAGCCTGTGATGTCGCAGTTGCCATCGTCTTTTGGAGGTTTCCATTCCAGGGCTACGTTAAAGCCCCATATGTCCATGATTTTTAAGTTCTGAGGTGGGCTAGGAAAGTCTAAAAGATAGAGCAAAATTCACTGTGTTTTTCCTTTATCAGAATCGGCATGAGGGGACTGATTTTGATTGGGAACATTTGTTTGATGCACATCAATGTGTTTTCCATTCTGAAACATTTTTCATATATGGTTCCTTGTCATCTGCAAACTCATCAAAGCCATTCCCGTTTGTGGTTCCATCAAAGGTATATCTCACATCTATCTATCTAACCATCCATCCATCCACCCACCAATCCCCTGTATGGATTGACTGTACATTCCATTCATTATACAACAGAGATGCCAATAAAAGCTGCTTTTAATACTTCATGTTAAGATAAAACATTTTTGGGGTCATTATGTTGATGGTTAATATTTGTAAGAATATTTTTTTCATATACCAAACTGTTTATGTATTTTAATGTGCCTTGCAAAAAGATTTTTTTTTTAAGGAAAATGGTATCGCCTTATAAAATCCTTCACTCAGCCCTTCATGCTAGGGTAACTGTGGGGTAGAATAAAATAGTTTTTCCTTTAAATATACATTCACCATTGAGATGAGTGAAACTTACCGACAATCTGGATGTTGATGGTGGCAATGTCCTCGACATTCTCAATCTGCACCTTGAGCTCATACTTCCCCGAGTCTCCGCGTTCTGACTTGCGGATGAACAGGATGGTGTCGGTGTCACTGTTTCGGATGTTGACTTGCTTCGTATCGAGAGGCTCTCCCCCTTTTGTCCAGGTAACTTTTGGTCGAGGTTTTCCCTGTGAGATATGGACATCAGTAAATCATTCAGTCTAGGTTGCCTTCATGGACCATTTGAAATTCAGAGGTGAGTAACAATGCTGTGTATGTAATTAAATATAACGCATAACAGCACAGCCTTGTCTGGATAAGGGATATCGGTGTGCTTTCATGGTAAACTGAAGAAACTGATATTACCATTGTCGACAAAGTTTGTAGAGACTTACTCTTAGAAATGCTAAATTGGCAACACTCAACAAAAACTTCTGAAGAAGAAATGCTAAGTGGTCTCGTAAGCTAAGCTATGATTCTGTATTCTCAGTTTTTTGGAAGTACACATTGTATTTTCACATACCTGGAATGGAATCACTATGTTCACTGACTCCCCAACATGTTTCATCAGAGTCTGACGAAGATTGCGAGGAATCCAGATTTTGGGCCGCTCTGCAAACAAGATTGCTACCGTCACCTATTCAAAGAAACTGATTACATTTATGTATGTATGCATACAGAAAAAGAATTACTGGATGGTTTGAGAGGACCTTCTATATGTAGACAAACTAAAGATCTGCTTCTGCTGGTTGCTTACATTTGTACATAAAGGTATTTGTACACAAAATAAATGTCTGAATGCAATAATGTATAAAAGACAACATTGCAGGAGAGATTTTGGGTCTTTTTAAGGTGAGGACATAAGAGGGGCCATAATTTAGCCAATGATATGTTTTGAATTGGTGAGTGACAGGAGAGGGGGGACTCCAGGGGCCAATCAGCTATCAGCTGTGGCTGGTGCCCCTGTGGCTCCGCCCTTGTTAACATTCATGCAACATTGGTTCTGCAATAAAATGATGATGCAGACCAGCCTCTATAGTTAGTAGAATGGAATTATGACTTGACTTCTTAAAGGAATTAATAGGAATCTCCTCGTCTACGAAGAGGGAGCGCTGATATGCCCACTCACGCATGATCTCCCGGATGGTGACAGGCTGTGCCAGCATGGCGGGGGCACTGGGGCCTGCTGGGTTGTAGGCACGCACACGGAACTGCATCTTCTCGCCTGTGGGCAGGTCGCGGATGAGCACAGAGGTGCGCTCTGTCAGCCCCTGGAAGGCTGGAACCCACTCGTCAGCTGGACCACAGGTTTAGAGCAAAGAGATCAGAGGCAGTCATAAGAACTTCACACTCGACCATTTATCCTGAAGATCCCGGAGGAAGTTAAAATAGCATCTTACATCCTTCTTTGCAGTACTCAACTCCATAGCCTTCAAGCTTGGCTGACCCCAAACGCTCAGGTGATCTCCACTTCAGGGTGATGGTGGTGTCACTGATGTCTTCTATGCACAGGCCAACAGGCTCACTGGTAGGAGCTTAATGACATGGCACAGATCATCAATCATCCATCCTTCCATCCATTCATCGTCTGCTCATGTAAATTTGCTGATTATTTGTGTGTCCATATTGAAAGGAACTAAATACAATTTAACTCATGTATCACTTCAAAGTGAAAGCGTTCAAGGACAAAGACACTTTTTGTATTGAACAAACAACTGAATATGACATTTGTCACATAATTCCTAATCAGTTTCTATGTTTGGATTAGCAATTCATCTCTTATAATGTTTTTTTATAAATCTAGTAGAGATTTGAGAGAACCTTCAGTATAACGCAGTGATTTGTAAAGAAAGAATTTAAACTGGATCCAGGGAGGCTAGGTATGGCTATGTCACAGAGTATAAACATGATCCCTTTGCTGATGGGGAATCCAGGGTGGGAATTCCCAGACCAGGAGGCCAAAAAAAACCCTTTGTGGATTTGCTGCCTCAGATAAGTCTGGAATGTCCAGCGCTTAATAAAAACACCCCATGAAAATATCCGTTGCTAATATTTCATTTTTCACTGCACCTAAATTCACCACATTGGTTTCATGAATCATTGTGCTTAAAATAATAAAATCATTATTAATAGGATATCCAGATATTTTTTTTTGTCCAAGCAGCTAAACATACATATCCTGAACTGCATTAATCTACGGGGTTTGCATAGCGGAGGAGGCCAAACTCAGACTGAAAAATTAACCTTATTATTCAGGAGCAACGAAAACTCCAAATAGACAGAAATGTGCATTTTCCTTTCGCAATAGGGCAGTAAGAGAGAGAGACAATAATAAAAGCCAGGCATTATCATCTGCTTGTCTGACAAAGGCTGAAAACCTTCCTCAATTTTTGTTCGTTTTTCTCGTTTGCGCCATAATTCATTCCAATAACAACATGCTGTTTGAGAGAATAATATGAATTTGTCTTTTCTTATAAGAACATAGTAAGTCACCCGTGGATAAGCAAGTTTGCAAATTGGAAGCCTACTGCCTTTGGGTTCTGGCTCTGGAACCTCTTCACCAGCAGATATAGGTTGCTCCTCTGTAGGCAGGAGTCTGGCTGACTCTTCAGACGGGGGGGGCCCATCCTGGGAGGACAGAGCCTTCTCTGTGGATGTGGGGCTCCCCGATGTAAACTCTTCTGCTGGGGGTGGGATTGGTTGAGGACTCGCCCCAGGCTCCTTGGGACCATCCTGCATAGCAGATTCCAAGCCTGGCTCCTCGAGCGAGTCCGCCAAGGTCACCCCCTCTACTGGCTTTTCTGCTGTTTTTGGAAGTTTGGGCTTCATCATCCTTCAGTTGATCTAGGCTCCCAAATGGTTTTTTTCGGCCTGGCTGCTTTGCCCTTCCTGTGCTCGTAGTTCCAGCAGGATCTGTCAGCGGCTCCAACACAGTGTTTCCCTGCTGCTTGTACAGTAGCTACAAATTTCCTATTGTGGTTCAGCCAGTCCAAGCCTCACTTGGCAGCAACAGAGAATTATTTATAGAGGGAGATGCTGGGGATACTTTCCTAATCAAGTCTTTGTGGGTCTTTGTGTTGCCCAGCTTGGAGAACAGCTCTTTCTCATACCTTTGTATTCATATCACTCCAAACAAGGAATCAGCCATAAAAGGAAATGGGGAGGGGCTTCTACGTTCTTCCATGGTCTTTTGAAGACTCAGATTTCCATTGCAAAGACACTTAGTGTAATACAGGCTAAGCACAGCCAAACAGGCAAGCAAGGTGGAATAAGAACTATGCTGGACGATGTCCAGTGGTCACAGTTGGAATCAGGATAAATCTGTCACTGACCTGCAATAATAATCCTGGCATGAAACCATGCATGCAATTTATGTTTTGTGCCATAATCAAAATAATTCATACTCATCAATTGAATGGCTGTTGCCTCACACCTTGAAGTGTGATGTTTCAAATCCTAGACTGTGTGTGTGTGTGTGTGTGTGTGTGTGTGTGGAGATTGCATGTGTTCTCTGTGTCATGCAGATTTCCTTTAGTAAGACTAATAAAGATAATCGGCATCTCTTGTTGCCTGTTGTGTTTGACTGATTGTGCATTTACATGTCCCGGCTGAAAATGATGCGTGAATGGGGATAGATCAGAAAAGGACATCCCATAAACCAGACACGTTATTGAAGGATCACAAGTAGAGAGAAACAGGAACCCACCAATTGGCACGAAGGGCTGGGAGGCGGGACTGTGGTGGGACATGCCAATAGCATTGACTGCATAGACTCTCATTTCATAGGCCACGCCCTCAATCATTCTCTTGGCCTCATAGGTCAGCTCGGTGTAGGGATCAAAATTCAGCCGCATCCACCGGTAGCTTTTAGTCTTCTTCCTCTCAAGGACATAACCTGTTCGAGACGACATGTGTAGTTATTGGCAGATTGAGAGGTCATCCCAAAAACCCGCACCGCCACTGGGTCTCCGGGGAGCAGGTTCCTCACCCCTGGTCAGAAGTGATACCAGAGTCAAACACTAACCTAAAACAGGCATGCCTCCATCAAACAGGGGAGGATCCCATTGCACTATGCAGGAGTCTTCCCAAACACTGAGGATTCTGGGTGCTTCAGGAGGGTCTGGAACATCTAAAACAGGACAAGACAATAAAATGTCACCAAGAGACATTATGAGAGGCTCTTTGAATCAGTTGGAAATACAGGTCATACACCTGTAGAAGAAAGGTATATAATTTTTCCGATCTGAAGTTTACCTACAAGCAATCCACTTCCATTGTTCTGTGTATAATTAATCATGGGTGTGCGAGATCTCTCGGAACGTACCGACGACTTTGACGGTAATGTCGGCAGTGTCCTCCCCTGCTGGGTTGCGGACAATCACTGAGTACACGCCCTCATCCTGCCGCTCCGCCCCTTCGATGGTGAAGATACAGTGACCCCTCGCGCTCTCCACGTGGACCCGGCCGTCTGCTGTTGCGATCACCTGCCAAGGAGACCCACCGTGTCACAGTCTGTCTTCTGCCCCAGGCCATGTCAGCTCTTCATTTGATCATCTAAGCACTAAACTGCTCTAACCTTCTTGCTACACACAGCTACACCACAGTGCTGCTGAATTCTCAAATTTGATTGGTCAGAAGTGTATTGATGAATTTTCTATAATCACACATATAGTGCCAGCCAGGTGAATCACACTAGAAGATTAAGATAGAAGATTCTTCAATTCTAAGTAATGTTACTTAAAATTCTCGAGGTAGAACATAATTTAAAATTAACAAAAGCTAATGAAAATGTTTAATCATTGCCAGCAAAAAAGTTCTATTAATAATTGCATTTTGTAAACATGTAAACATAAAAATAATGTCTTTAGGTAGAAATATGTAAAAAAACCGTGGTACAAGGGGGTTAATGAACTTTAAATTGGCATTATCTGTTTTTAAATCCATTCCACTTTGCATCGGATGGTTCTGCACCTCTGAAGCCGTGCATTTTAAAACGTATAATGTACGGCTTGGAGTGCATTAACCCTTTGCATCTGGGTAACAGTATATACAAGATGAACAAACAACGCATGAATCCAACAAGGAACGTCCTTGACAAAACAAACCAAACAAACAATTAAACCCAAGCATTATAAAGACATAAAAAGTAATGTAACCAAGTTATCACTGACTTTGTAGAAGTTAATGTCTCTCCTATGGAGTTAAGATGTTGTATGGAACTTACAGCACCTGGCATTCCATGGACATAAAACTCTCCAACTCATTTGATGGGGGGTTAATTTGGTGGAAGATCCATTATGTACATGCTTAGGTCAATAGAGACAACGTGTCCACTGTAATTACCTTTTTGGAACACTGCACCACCGGCTCCGAGGTCTAGTTGCTCGACAGCATGCAGAAATAGAGAAAATGAAGCATGCAAAGGCTGCTGCGACTTCAGCTGCACTTACTTCCCCGTCCTTCAAAGTGGCACAGAACTCCACGGTCGACTCACTGTTCTTCAGCTTTTTAGAGTCACCCTACATGAGCAAAGCACACCTGTGATGCCCAGTATCTGAAAACAACACCAGGAGCTTTCAACTGACTGAGGAACATATAGGAGTACTTCAGGAGGAGAAGCCCTTGTCTGCAGCGACTGCGAAGAGACATGACTGTCTTATCAAAGACTTTTGATGTACTAGGCATCGTTTTTACTCTGAAAGGGTTGATCATTAAGGAGTTTTTTTCTAGTTTTCAGATTTAGACAGGAATGATCGCAGAGCTTCTCTGGTATGTCAGCAGTACCTCCTGCTTGTTCTGTTTCAGTAGCAGCAATCGATCAATGGGTAAAACCATAAAATGCATAAAACAGTAAAGGTCTTTGAAAATTGTGTGCACCTCATTAAAGATTTAAAGCAGCACTTGGTTGACTCTTGACACACTACCTTCTTCATTCATTTTTTTCAGAAAAGTTTATGGAAGTTTTAAACATTTTAGTAACTATGCACCGGGCAAAAGGCAGAAGTACACGACGGGGAGTCAGCCCAACACGGGATACTATGGGAAATTTAGCTTTGGTGATTCACTAAGCCACATGATTTCGATTGTAAGAGGAAACCAGAGGAAGCTTGAGCAAACATGGGGAGAACATCTAAATCCAATCACAGAGAACTGGAGTGGAATACTAACAATTAACCCCGGAGTTCTGAGGCCAGAATGCTATCAGATCTGGTCAACCCATTAGGTGACATAGGCAGCTGCCTAGGGTCGGGGATTCCAACACCCGGTACCGGTCCACGGGCAGAAAGCTGAGGCTTAGGGTGGCCACCAATCCCAAATATTACAGAACCAACACGCACCATAATTTACCATGACACCATGATTCATAAAACTATGCAAACAGAAGGTTCAGAACACATAGCCTTGGGCACCATCATCTGCAAAGGCACCAGCTTAGCAAGCGGTGGAGACCTGATTTTAACCAGCCATCAACGAACCCCCTAGTGGTGGATCACAGACAGGTCTTTGTTTAAAATGCTCTGGAAACACTTGTCCTGCAATCATATACTAGGGCTTAATTTAATCAGAACAGTCATGTGATGTTAACACAAACCAATTACTAAAAGTGTTGTATATGCCATCAATCAGCCCTTGAACTGGACAGTTCCTGTTCTGTGAAAACTGATTTTTGTATTTTCCATACCAGTAACTCCAGTCTGCTTATAGATGGAAAATTTCTGAGATAAAACTACTATCGACAAGGATCTAAAGAAGTCTCAATGCAAGTTTGGTCATGGCTCTCAGTTGCACCCATGGCAAGCTGGCCAGTATGCAAAACAGATCAAAATACAAATAAACGCCTTACCTGTGTTTAAATGCAGGTTTTCATATGAATTCCATTTCTGCGTTTATATCCAAGTTTTACAAAGTTTTACATTGTACAGATCTCCCCTCCCACACCTCCGTGCTCCTCCCTTCATAGAGAGTACATGTCATGCAGAGCATGTAATATACTGCTGGATGCATATTTTCGTTCCTTCCATTTTCCGGAAGCTACAGGGTATTGAGTAGCCGAAACATCCACCAAAAAAGGGTCATGCGTGGTCACATGACCATCACTTCCGCTTCCTCATTGCTGCCTGGAAAGGCTGCTTATCTGCTGAAACTGAACAGGCTGGACTGGGGGGGGGGGGGGGGGGGGGGGGGGGGGGGGCGGGTTGACTGTCAGGAAGACTCTTTTGTACACAGTGCATGTAGTGAACTATGACTGATATTGATTATTGGACTCATAGGAGGAACACCGATGTCAGAAAACTGCAGTAACTGCTTTATTGTTTTATGTAAATAAACCAGAATGCACGATTCAAGATGGCTGCTAGTCGGAATTTTTCAATTTATTTTTTAAATTTCATTTAAATGGTTTAATGAATGAATAATGTTTTGGAAGGTTTGATAAAATTATTTCATTTCCAGTTTGAATTCTTTTATGTTATAATTTATTTTCCCGCCATGAGCACCCCATAACACGCGGCAGACCCGCTTGTGGGTCGGGAGCATCAGGGCTCATATACCCTCCTGTCTGCAGTGTTTTGGAAATGATTGTTCTCATTAGAATCTGCATTTCATGTCACAATGTGAAGGCTTTTTACCTTCTCAGACTTGGTCCACACCACTGTGGGGGCGGGGTCACCCGTTATGGGAACATCCAATCGCAGCTTGTTTCCTGCCACTACCACGATGGTCGATTCACTTGTGCTGCCTGTATAGTCCAGGTGGATCTTTGGTGGATCTTTCGAAGCAAAGAAGAAAGACAGTCGACATCATCTTCTGAGTAGAAGAGTAACTCGAACTACCTGCTTGGCATTGTTCATTTTATTTGATTTATGGGTAGCTGCAAAATTAAAGCACAGGGATATCAACTGTGGCTCATGATATATGCAGAACATGCCAATGTAGCTCACCTTGTCGAGGTACGTAGTCAATCTTGACCTCTGCAGGATGGAATGGATGAATGCATGAATGAATAAATAATGCAATGAATCTTTCAAATCTCAAATCAGATCCACAAGGTCCTGAAATACTGAAATGAATGCAAATGTACCCAGGAAGTTAAGCTTGGCAGACAGGTTGAAGGCATATCCCTCCGGAACAAAGGTGTAGTCGCCCTCATCCTCGGCTGTCACGTCGTCAATCGTCAACTTGTGAATCCTGCAGAGAAATTTATGTGTGATGGTTATGAGAAAAATGCAGATGCAACACATACAAAGCTAGGGGAGGGGCATTCTAAAATTGCAACCCATGGCATTCTGAGACCACGGCCCCTACCCAGGAGTCATGTTGTCATGTCATTCTGAAATATTTCCTTCTGGGAAATGCTGAAATATTTTTACACCTGGACACTCTTATCACTCACCTGCCAATGTGCGTGATGTGAGTTCGCGCATTAGGCTTCACCTCCACGCCGTTTTTGTACCAGGTGCCCTTCACATTTTCGTCAGAGACCTCACACTTGAACACGGCTTCCTCTTTGGCCTTCACTGTCAGGTCGGCAATGCTTTGATACACCTCCAGCTCCTTCTCTATAAGATGGAGGACAAGGCAGCCATTATCAGGCATCTAATCAGGGACGCGGTAAAGGTAGCATGGTCAGATAATCCATGTCAGGGAGGACAGGGCTTGTGAACCACCATTTCAATGAAAAAGATCTGGATTTCACTTTAGCTCCTGCTGTGTGCTGATTGGCCAGTCTCCTATAATCATGCATGTGTCACTAATGGTAATGTGAACTAGCTGGATGAGTCAAGGACACCAACCAGAAAATAATTATATATATTTGGATCGGTCTAGGTTGGGACCCCAATGTGATATGCTTTCATGAGGCCCAAAATCTCCAGTGGCAGCTCCACATGTAACATGACGATAACATGTAACTCAAAGTGTTTAAATGTGCGATTCATAACTGATCGCTGAATCACTGGCAATCAGGGTTTGGCAGGTATTTCCTGATAGTTTTATGATTTTTGCTGTATTTGACTTGATTTTTACTGTATGATTTTTACTGTAACAAAAATTCTGAGGTAAAACTGAAGCAATCAATAATCAATAGTGGCTAGAAATAAAGATTCACTATTAGTTAAAAGTCCTTGTCACAAATGCATTCTTTCAGTATAGTTAAGAAACTTATGTAGCAAAATTCACGACATTTTCAAAGCAATGTCTGTCAAAATAAATATTTCAGACATGACTACTAACTATAGACAGTGCTCGGATATGTCAGTGCAGTGACAGTGATGTCTTTCCGAGGAACAGAAAATGAATGATGCGTGCAGCGATGCAGCTGGACTGAAGAACTTACTGGGCGGTCAGCGTCCTTTTAAATCTGCTTGTCAGAGCTCATAGCAATAGGGTGAGAGGTGTACATTTTGTGGAAATAGTTGAAGGTATGAATCATTTTTAGAGTGTGGTTATTATGGGGTAAAAGTTGAATGAGGGTGTGTATCTATTGAAGAGGTTTTCACAGGTTCAAATGAGTTTAAGAGAGAGAGTTTCAGGAAGGGAAGCTATTTCAAATTGCTTATTTATAAATGTGCAAACATCTCCAAAAGCAGCATAGCATTTAGCATTGAGTATCAGTAGGCTACCTTGGACCATGAGTTCTGCAACAGACTGTCCCCCGTTAGTCTTCACCCTGTAGTGTCCGGCATCCTCTTTAGAGACGTCATTAATGATCAGCACGTGCTTCTTCCCGTCCTTCTTGAAGCGGTACTTGAACGATTCATCCCTTGTCAGCTCCTCGCCATCTTTTTCCCTGCATAAACAGGATGCTCTAGAAGTATGTAATGGACCTGCATTCCAGTACAGCTTACAGTATGTTGTAACTGATATCCTTCCAGTTTCTTCCAAGATTCCATGGACTTAAAAATTAACATATAATCTTTGCGTGTCTCCATTTGCAGAAACGTCTAAGAGTAATAAGCTTGACTATATGTGTGTATGTCAGTATAGATGCATAGACACACATAAACATACTATAGTATCTGTTCACCTTTGCAGTGTTGATTGGCAAGTTTTATTTTAAAGCTCATTTCCTCATGCTCATCATTTTTGGTGTTATAATTTGGGGTGTTATAATTTGAGGTGTTATATTCCTGTTCAGACAAAGTACAAGGGAAAGCCTACGGTGTTGAAAACCCAGTGTGACCATTCATCTCCTAGATCAGGGTTATTCAAATCACGGTCCTCGAGGTCTGAGCCCTGCTGGTTTTCCAGCCTTCCTTTGCCTGTGAGCCAGGTGTGAAGCCTCTGACCAATCAGAATCAGTAATTATTAAGCTAACTATCTGGGAGAACTGAAAACAAGGCCTGGATTTGGAATCGAGGTCCAGATTCGAAGAACCCTGTCCAGGATGAAGGATATCAGGCCAGGCATTGTCTTCAGATGAAATACTGTGATAGGAAGCACAGATGCCCTCTACAGGTCAGGAATGTGTGTGTGGTTCACAAATTACATAGGGGTTCAATGGTAGAAGTAACTATACTTAATCGATGTGTATTGGAATGGACGTCCTTTCTATGTTTAGAAAAATGCTGAATGCTCCCATTTTACCACTAAGAAACTACGCCATCCCATGGCTTAACCTTTACCTGAGAGGATTATAACAATGTTGTCTAAATAACATAACTTGTACTTCAAAAACAAAACTTTTCAAATAAATGTATTTATTGTTAAATTACAATAATTTATAAATCTGGCTCAGTGACAACTATATAAAGCTTAGACAGATGTATTAAGACTTTTGTCAGAACTTTATAAAAAAAACAGAATCTCTTCTTTCTGTATGTGTGGATCAAATATACAAAGAACCACCATATAATGTAAATGGAAACATTGTATTAAATTCTATTAAACGTTTGGAGGATTTTTATATGCAATGCATATACTTGAAATAAAAATAAAATAACATTTTAATTGTATATTATTACAGATCAGTGCTGGGAGGGAGCAAAAATGTGGACTGACTGAGGGTCACAAGAAGTGGGTTGAGAATCACTGTTGCTTGATTATGTTACATATGGGATTTATACCTGTGTTTGAAATCCATAGCCTGCTAGTTTCTGCAGGTTGTAGTCCAGGGGGACAGACGACTTACCACTTGACATGGGCTCCCTCTTCGGACACCTCGCACTCAAACTCCACTCGCTCGCCCTTCATCGCCATCTGATCCTCCAGGTTACGCACAATGCAGACAGGGGGCTCTGCACAAATGTGACCAAACGGCTTTTGATAAATCCTCCCTTAGCCATAGAATGTCTGCTGTCTTTCATGTGACCCCATTTATATGTAATTTATTAAGCTGGTACTGTTTGTGTTTTGAGAAAGCAGGGCCAACCAGTCCCTGGAGCAATTTTAAGGGCCGCGCCCAGGGGCCCGACTGTGAAATTACCCTGTAAGCCCAGAGATTTGGACCTGTGGTATTCCAACAACAAGCACAACGTCCTAACCCACTCAGCCACACACGGCCCCCAAAAACCATGACATGCTTGAAAAATCTGCACATCATCCTTGCACAGGGGTCACGCTAATATTCTTATTTTAGTATATGGGCTACAATACCCTAGCATGTAGCATACTCTGGGGCTAAAGCAAACACAATTCTAGTATCACAACAGGAGCTTCTTCTATGGAATTGACAGTGAACAATTCTGTGATGTGTAAATATTTTTTTTCCAGTCATGAAGAATCTGTTTTAGGTTTGGTTTACCTTTCACAAACAGTTCCGTCATGCACTTTTCGTCCCCGATCATGCAGGTATACGCGGCATCATCGGCCAGTGAACAATGATTGATGGTGAGGAACCGCTTGTTCCCAATGTTCTCAAAAATGTACCTGGCCAAAGATAATCAAAGAGAAACGCATCTGTATCTCTGCGTAATTTAATCTAAGACCTTGTGAATGAGAACCAACTGAAAAGCATCATTCTGTGCTCAATGAGATGCTACTGAATGTATCTACAATTAAAGTTGAGTTAAAAAGATTCATTGGATCATTTTAGAGTAAGGCTGAACCACCAGCTCTGTTCAGATGAAGGTCCCGGGCAAAATCTTGTATGTAGAGGAAGAAAATGTCTGTTTTTAAACATGTGACTTACTTGCTGGAGTAAGTCGGCGAATCCAGAGAAATCGGTTTAAGGGATGAAAAAAAGAAAAATGATAAGCCAAATGTAAAGAAGGAAAATGCGATAGACATATAATAGAAGATAGCATATTCTTACCTTTCTATCCATTAAAACACAAAAGGTAAAACTCCATACTATCCATAATATAGTTATCAGATCTATACATTGTCTTTTTACTGTACAAAAACACAGACATTGGTTTCATATGTGTTAAAAAATTGCAGTTGAGCTGCACTGTGAAATGTCAAGAATAATATCTGTTTAGTATCCTGAGTGGTTTACAGGCTAGATGGTGCTGATGATTGCAATGTATAATGTTATAGCCGCTGTTAAAGCAGAGTAAGAGATCCAGGATGTATGTTTGTGGTGCGAGCCAGTTCACTGCTGCTCACTGTTGATACAGATGATTTGAACCTGTACCATTTATTTTGTGTCCACTGGACATACTGTGGTTTTGATAATGGTGTAAAAAATGCAGCAGCTTGGGGTAAAAGCAGATGGAAAGCACCTCCCGGTTGGATGTATTTCCTGCCCGTTCTTCAGCCATTTCACCTCCGCATCTGGGTTGGCCACTTCCACCACAAGCTTGATCTTATGACCTTTCTCTACCTGGTAGGCGGGGTCCAGCTTCCTGAGGAAAGCTGCAATTTTAACACAACAGATTATCTTGATAACAGATTACCAACACTATATGCTGAACAAAAAGCCTTGTATATTACTGTTTTTAACTCATAAGAGAAACTGCTGGGGTTTACAGAGTAGACAGACTATCACCTAACTCACCGATTACACCGATTGGACACGTTACTCCAAAGCGATGTACGATTGAGGAAAAAATTGGGGTTAAGAGCCATGTGCAAAGGCCCAACAGCAAAACCATTTGACAGTGGGATTTGAACCAAGGACCTTCTGATCACAGCAATCCAAAGCTGTCAGCATACCCACCCTCACTTCTCTTCTCCTCCTTCCGCATCTTCTTCAGCCTCTTTAGCATACCACGCAAGTCAGTTATGCCATACTGGAAGGCAATCTTCTCATATTCTGAGGGTGGTGCTTTCTGAAGTATATCCCATATATCTACATCAGGTTCAGTGCTTGCTTGGACTGCACTGGAGAACCAACACAGTAAGTTAGGAGTCAACACTAAGCCATTTTTATACAGCATTTACCAATGTGATTACTCTAGTGCTCAACCGCAGATCAAGCACTTTCTCCCATATTTTCAAAGGATATGTAAATTGAGACATCTGAAAGGTTACTAATGTTCTCACTAACTATCCAGTCAGCCACTATCCGCTGAGCGCACATCTGGGCTGGTTAATCATAACAAATAAATCAATCAAGGCAATCAACACAATCAAAGAATACACACCCATGCTACAATAAACCTATAGCCCACAGCTTAGGCAAACAAAAGTAAACAGCTGGAATAAAAGCCAACAAGAATTAGCATTGTGGGATCCAGGGAATCCCATTTCTTACCGGCTGGATGCTTTTAAAAAACTGCTGCACTCATTCAACGCAGTACCAAGGTGGCAGGCATGGCAAGACAAATCAAAATGCATTAGCGCAGGCGCTGAACATCCCATCTGTGAATACCTCCAAATCGCATGCACAGTTATTAAAATTATAATATCACAATATAAAAAAAATCAATGGCCATCACTTTATCTTGTACTTTCCGCCTGATTTTATTATGATCACAAATAGTTTGAGCATAGCCCCCCACATGACCCCCACATGACCCTGCCTGATCCTGCTGATCAATTTTAAATTACTAGCAGGCATCAGTGTAAAGGGCTAGAGGTGACTGAACCCCCAGTCATCAATCATGCTCAGTGGCTGTTACTGTACTGTCCATGCCAGGTGTGGGATTCTCTGATTGTCAAAGCCTAGCTGTCTAAACTTAGCATGGATGGAGAACTTAGCCTAGCTGTCTAAACTTAGCATGGATGAAGAACATCAGTCATCCGTAACCTCCAGTTCTTTTCAAGGCATCTTTGTGACGTTAGGTAGTCTGGGGGTAAATTTGAGCTTATAGATTTGACCATATAAGCAAAGAGTAGATTTTAATATTCCAACAAAAAATATGCAGGTAGAAAATATATAGTATATTTTATTCAAATGGACTAAATTTAAAGGCAAATGAATATTCAGTATAAGCTATACAAATAATTAATTTGAATAATTGTTAATTGTTGTTTGAATTGAGAGAGTGTTTTACTGAATGCATTCAGGCGCGGGATAATTCATAAGCTATCTTACACTCTAGGGCTCTGGCAAACACCTGGACACCCACCTTGGGAAAAAGGGACAGCTTAAAGTAGGCCTGTATATCGATCCGCCGGCACCCCCACCAAGCCCCCCCGCACTGGCGCCTGGCTTCACCGCCGGTCGTTAATTAGCTAGCTTCTTATGCTCTACGCGTTTTTCTTTCAGCTAAAAAAACACAAAAAACGCCCAAGCGGCCTTGCTTGGCCTCGGGCCTTGAGATAAGTTAATCTGCCCCTGTATGTTCCATGACAGAGTGATATATGGCTGAGATGTACAGCTGAAACTATATATGACTGGAGCCGCTGTCTGTTAGCGGCCAACGGCGGCGGCAGGTGGGGGGGGGGGGGGGGGGCTC
>JAODJW010000019.1:19801865-19813446 GCA_026777045.1 Hyperopisus bebe
CATAATCCCCCCTCCACCAAACTCTACACTTGGCACAATGCAGTGAGGCAAGTACCGTTCTCCTGGCTACCGCCAAACCCAGATTCGTCCATCGGATCTCCAGACAGAGAAGCGTCTCCACTGCTCTAGAGTCTAGTGACAGCGTGCTTTAAACCACTGTACCACCCATGTGTGTTTGTTGGAGGTCTGTAGCTATTGACTCTGCAGACAGTTGTTTGTAGAAGCAGTCTGCATGCCTAGGTGCTTGATTTTATACACCTGTGACTATGGAAGTGATTGGACCACCTGAATTCAATGATTTGGAGGGGTGTCCCAATACTGTTGCCAATATTGTGTAACTATGGCACAGATAAACATGCCATTAAGAGGCTCAGATATGTGCGCTTCTGTGACCAGCACAGGGCAGACACATGGAAAAAAAAATGAGGAATCAGGAAAATATTTCAGATTCATTTCCCCATGACATGCTTGCAATGACTCACACTGAACTCTTACTCATCTGCATGGTCCTTGGACCACAGGCCTATGAACAGGGATGAACTGGAAGGACCTTTAGTTACTCATGATGGGATTTACCTGCTCAGTCATGCACAGAATCCCAAAATAGATACCCGAGTGACAAAACAAGCAAGCAGACAAATAATGTTCAATAGATAAATGCTCAAATTACCCAACTTAACATTACAGAGATACACAATCAACCTGATTTTCCAGTACAAAGAAACAAAAAAGGCAAAACACATAATTCCATGAATCAATTCCACAATATTTTATGCTATTTTTTCATTGTGGAACTGATTTATGGAATTATGTTCTGTGCAAAGTCAAAGAAAATGTTGGATAATATGGAACACCATAATACTAATGAAATATATTAATAATACATAAATAAGTAAATGAATGCATATTTCAATAACTAATGTGCCATTTTACTTTAAAATAAAAATGCATTTTATTTAGTTAAAATTATGTGGCTTCTCTTTAAGATCTTTTAATTGTATTTTGGAATAACGTTGTAACTTTCATTAGACAGTCAATATTGCAATATACTATTTTCCAGAATGCAAATGTGACTAAAATTATTATTCAAATTATTTCACAATAAATTTCAAGGAAAACAACGAATTTCTCAGAATGTTAAGTGCAAGTTTTGTAGTATCCGAAATAGAGGAAGGGCAACCCATTTTATTTGGTAGTACATTTCCCAGTGTGACAAAAAAAAAAAAAAACTGTCGAACGAGCATGTGACTGTCCCTGTTAATGCGGTAAGCTCAAAAAGCCGTACACTGACACAATAAAAAAAGGCCGAATTTAAAATCCTTTGAACCGGCATTCCTCTTCTCTAAGTGCTTGGTAAGTTGGGGTTAAAAGCCAGACCTTAAGTGAGTAACTACTGTCTCCAGTGAGGAGTACATGTGGAGGCCTAAATATCAGTCAAATGAAAACTTACATATAGAAAAAGTCTGGCATACATCTCTCTCTCGGTACTTAAAGACGGAGAGGAACAGCATGATTTTGTGATGCAGGTCATTCAAGAGCTGAGGCCAGTTGCTCTTGACAGTCTAAGATGGCTGATAAGTCACAAATCGTCATTGGAAAAATCATCATTGCGATCTCTAAATATTTGTTCCCTTCATATTTGGCCTTGTGCAACATTCTTTAAGCTAAATATGCCATAATGATTCCATGTGTCACACACTTATACAAGGAACCTTTTTATACCTATTACCTCAACTGTACATATCAATGTACATGTGTTGGTGCTTACTTTTGACTTTTCAGTATGTATACCTGTAACTTAGTGTCAAGGTCAGGGGCTGTCTGTCCCTGCTCTACCTGTTTTGTTCCTTGTTGGCCAGCAGGAGTCACTGGTCACCCTGCTTCCCCCCTCTCTGTCTTGTATCCCTATTCCCCTGTGTGCTTCCCTCCTCCCATGGCCACCGCATAGCTCAAGGGGTTGATTGTGCTGCCCTGTGGCTGTTTTCTGGTCTGTTTGGTTTCCTGTGTTGCTATGTGTCTGTTAGTTGTATATTTTGGATCGTTATTCCATGTTAGTTCGTTAGTTTTCCTGTCTTATTCCCAGCAGATTTGTTTTATTGTTTTTTTTTTCTACCCCTCCTGGTTCCTTTCTTTGGTTCATTCTGTTACAGCGGGGCAGATCAAAGGAGGGATGAGTCGTGGAGACCCAACAAAAACCATGTTTACTTAACAGAACAGAAGAGAAACGGAGAAAACAGAAAACAAAGGGATGGTGACAGGTCAAAACAAAACTATCAAAACAGAAATCAAGGCAGCTCTGTGGCTGTTTTCCTGTCTGTTCGGTTTCCTATGTTGCTGTTGTTTCTTTGTATCTTTTGGATTGCCATTCCTTGTTAGTACCAGGGTTTGAGTCTCTGCCATGGCTGCGAGTTGATATAAAAATATAATTTTATGTGTGTCAAAGTGTGTCAGCTTAGTCATTTCGAAAACTCTCCTTTAGCCACCCCAGTATTTGCAAGAACCATGCAATATACAAATGCGTTTGTTGACTAAACCACAACAAACCCATGCTTGGCTAATTAATATCCCATCAAATAATTTTACTAATGGCTCGTTTCCACTGGCACATAGGACCCAACCCATACACAAGCCATATCGTGAAGACAGACTAGTTACAGCGTCGCTCCAGCTGACTTTGGCTTTCCGCTGCGGGAGGGTCGGCTTGGTAAAGGCGTTGTCGAGCTTGGAGAGTGACAGTGACGTATTTCTTTTTTTTTTCTGTGTGCTAATTTCTGCTAGCACGCCTGCTGTCAGGCCACTTCCGGCTAGCTTGACGCATGCGCAGAGAACAAACAGTACGTTCATTAGGTCATTGTGTTCGGAAAAAAAAAAGTCCCACACATATATTTGTGCACATTTATGTTTCATAATCGTCAGTCTATTCTAAATCAAAATGTTTAATATATGCTTTTTAATTTTGTTCATACTGTTTAAAATTTTACTGTTTATGTGTATAAATGCACACAACAGAAACGCAAATAGCATTTTTATTGACATCAACAGTTACCTAAGTTATCTATGATTACTTGTCCAAGTCCTGCCTACATTTATTGATCACTTTTAAATTCTGAAGCATTCTGGATATTAATTTAGTCATAACATTCTCAGCGGTATAATGCTTTGGAAGCAGCTATTGCATTATCTACGTTATTCATTCTGGATACATGAAATACTTTAACATCAGAATTGAAATAGTACCAAAGCAACGATCATTTGATAATTTCATTCTTTTATTTTATTCTCTTTTGTGCATGCAGGGTCCAAAGAGTGCCGGGGCTTGACAGTAGTGAATTGTTCTGTATATGCATGAGTCTGAGAGCGGTCCGTGCAGCCGGACACTACTCAAGAGAAATGGGCATGTAATGCAAGTATCAATTGCTAGTGGAATTGACATTCACATGTGTAAATTTGCATTATGAGTCCATTCCGTTCAGCTGTTCTACAGTACTGTTTTAAGTAGGAGGTTGGAAATGATCAGGTTCTGCGTTTTCATGAATGCATCCCCATGTGTGGCACTACTAATAATGACTATAGAATATACACTTTTTCCTATAGATAATCCTTCCGCAGAACACTGGTATCTCCATGCATTTCAACCAATCAACTGGTGGCGACACAACCAGCTCGATTTGGTCATGCTTTTGGCCCTGCTTATGCAACATGGGTACTGCTAAGGCATGTCTCACATATTTCACAATGGAAAACAGCCAGTTCGCGGTACAGGTCAGGTACGGCTCGGTTCTTAGGGGCAGTGGAAAAGCACCATAATTAAATTAAGTGAGCTGCTGGTGAAATTTAAGTAATACATGAAATGGCCGGTGTGACGTTGAGGAGAGGTTTGGGAGACAAAGCACAGCTCTCGTCGCCCTCCAACATCGCCGGCCCACCCTGAAGGACACATAGGCGATCGCCTAGGGCGCCATTTCATTAGGGGATGCAAAAGAACGAGTGAAAAAAATACGAAGAAATACCTCCGGTTGCATTCCATCACATTACATTTTTTCCCTTTTCTTGTGAACAGAGCGAGATAGCTATTTAGCCAGAATCACTGTGCGACAAAACTGCTATAATTTAAATGAATTGACAAAACTGGTTTTCTGCTCCTTTGTATATATTCCAAAGTTAAATTGTGTTGTTTTTTTTTCTAAGCACATATACACTTACCACCCAGATAAATAGGCTTTTTGTCGTCTGTCTTCGACTTTTGCAAAGTACAGTATTTATTTTGCATATTCTTTGCCTGTTACTGCATCTGGTTTCAGTGACTTTTTATCCAGTATGGGATGCATTCTTGAAAACGCAGAACCTGGATAAAAACTTGTCAGATTTAGCGTAGTCTGAGCTAAATGTAAGTGAACAATGATAAAGTCCATTTAAACTGGGGTACCTTAAGTCTAAAAAGTCATCTGGCCAAGCAAGAAATCCAGTCTCGTGATACAGGCCCCTGGAGCTGTAACTGTCTGCACAGAGTGACCCGCCTGTTTGCCTACCATCGTTTTCTCAACATTATCTTATTGCAGCAGACTTCCTGTCACTCCAGGAAACATGCAAGCCTGCACTGTGTAACACCTCCAGAAATTATATGAGAAACTGAATTTTTTTTTTTACATTTTTATTTACTTGTGTTTGCTACATCTTCCCTGAAATGGGGGTGGGGTTGAACATCCAGGGGAGGTGCACACTCAGAGTCAGGCACATGCATTCAGTCGCTATACTCAGTCCCCGTAAAAGACTTTAGAGAAGAAGAGTTTTATTTTTCTCCACTCACCACAAAGACTTTCATTTCAATCCCTGTAGCTGAGTAATGTCCATCTGTGATGTAACACGCACTTTTTTGTTTCTAATCTGGACAGCCAAACAGCTATCCTTCACTTCTCATGACCCCTTATCGCTGTAAGCTCATCACTCAGCTTAGGGGGTCCTATCCCACCTGTCTGTTCCTCTCTTCAGTTCATCTGTCATGTGGTTCTGTTTGCAGTTCCTGGTCTGAGTTATAGTTATATACTGTAAAAAGCCAATATATACAGATGTAATAATAATAATAATAATAATAAGAAGAAGAAGAAGAAGAAGAAGAAGAAGAAGAAGAAGAAGAAGAAGAACAACAACAACAACAACAACAATAATAATAATAATAATAATAATAATAATAATAATAATAATAATAATAATAATAATAATACCCAATCCTGAACAAGCGGTGAACAAGCTGTATGATGATAATTATCATCATCATCATCATTATTGTTGTTCTTGTTGTTGTTATAATAATAATGTTTTGACAACTTTCTTTAAAGAATCATGGAAAAACGCGTTAATTGAAATGCCATCATGTAGTATAAACTTGGTGGCACGCTCCTCCATCATAAGTTTGCACATTCTGCACTGTTACTAAAAATATTCTTTAACATCACTTATTCACAGTGGACTTAGCACATACGAAAGGAGTGACATATTGCCACCAACAGAAAGCTACCCTGGCTATTTACTCCATTTCCGTTGCCACTTGTGTACAGTTAGGACTGCATGAGGTGCGGCTGCAAGATGGTCTTGTCAAAAGATAAGGGACAATGCAAAATGACCAAGGTCTATTACCAAAACATGATTCAAACACAAAATAGGATTAAGGAATTCCTGTTTCCGCTTGGAATATTACAGAGGTAAGCAGTCTGACACCTAGACGGTCCCTGCTAGAGAAGCCTCAGCACCAAAGGATTTCCTTTCAGACGACTGACACAGAATGACATTTTAAATAACTTGCTTCGGCACTGTTTGCAGTAATTATGACAAAGAAATCACTGCAAGAAAGCACATTTTGAGTTATGAGTGCATCTGCCTGAAGGAATAGTGTATGTAGTGTATGAATATATATATATATGCATCCTGCCTTTTATCTGAAAAATATACACATACTACACACACAAAAATATGAATGTAGCATTAGTCATAGCTGCTTGGCTTTGTGGTCCAGCAGCATCCCACTACTGTTTCAACACCTCTGTTTGAAATTTCAACTCAGTAACTGGTGCTGCCTTATCTAGATATCATATTTATGGTGTTTGCCAACATTATTAGGTGTTTTTCTGTTCCACTGAAAATATTTAATGTATTTCATAAAGCATGAAGCTATGAGCCATTTCAACATGAACACAACTGTTATAATGAATCAGAATCACAAAATAACTGAATAATATAATGCAGGATTTGAGTTAAGTTCACAAAACCACTGTGTGAGAATTACAAGGATAAAATAGAGAACAAAGCGTACGTACAGCATATTTCATTTTTATAAGTATTAATATTTTAATAGTATATAGCAAATACAGTGGTACCTCGGTTCTCGAACTCACTAGAACTCGAATTTCTTGAAAGTCGAACAAACCAGTTTGACCTAGAACTAGATCTGAATATCAGAAGTCGAACCGTGAACGCTGAGTCATACTACAATGTAATTCTTTCTTGAACGCCTTTTTCACAGACTGGACGATTAACCAAATAAAGCAGCGCAACATTACAGTAACTAACAATAAATATACCAGTAACTTACGTGTACTATCAGATCATTTATGTCATTTATTTAAACTTTATTTTACCAGGTAAATTAACTGAAAACCAGTTCTCACTGCTTTACATGATATTCGGGAGAAATAGCAGATTACGCATCGGAACTGCCAGGGATACAAATGTGATGCGTGTAACTAAACTCTGCATCCAATAAGGGCAAAGGTGTGTCGTCACGGAGGCGGTTCCAGTTTGTGCAGCCAGGTTTGAGGTCGCAATGCATCTAACCGTAATGCATTGCATCAGGATCAGAATGCGTTGCTTTAAACCAGCTCTGTAAGCAAGTCGAACCCACCCAATGACCGGACTGGGGAAACAAACTGAAAAGCGGAAATGCTCTTCTTGTTTTATATTGTTCATTTTGTGTTTAAATGCTGAAAAAAAAAAAAAACACATATTTACTGTAGGTGTAATTTTGGGGGGGCGGGAACCAATTAATTGGTTTTCCATTATTACTTATGGGAAAAATTCGATCAGAACTGGAACTTTTTAGGATTCGATCCGGAGTCCAGAACGGATTAAGTTCGAGAACCGAGGTACCACCGTATATGCATTACACATTACCCAGGAGCACCATATATTGGCACACAGTGACTGGTGACTCATGACCCAAAGAATCAACCAGAGAGCACTACTCCACAATGGCCAGATGTAAAAGTTACCTAATTTTGTTAATTTCATATAGATTTTACCACATTCTAGTAGCAGTGACAGCCGTTACAGAACAAACTGCAATATGTACTGTATTTCCAGGTAAAAAAAAAAAAAATGCCCAATTACGGTGCCTTGAGGTCACTGTCTGCTGATTAGTGTGTACAAGAAGTGACAAAGTACATATTAGTGTAACCGAGTACTGTAAAATAGATTTTTGGGTGAAGTCAACCCAGCAAAACAACCTGCACGAGACAGGCCATCAAAAAAAAACCTTTCAGTGTTCCACATACCAGAAAGTTAGCCAAAAATGAGTTTATGGTCTTCCATTTGAGTTCTGGGACGTTTAAGCGACAACTGCGAATTGGCGTATGGTGGGCGACTGAAAACAATTCAGTGGGTTTATCTAGTACGTTCCAATCTTTTCCCCACAAGCAGCACCTCATTCTCAGGCACACAAATATATTTTTGATTACTAATCTTCCCTTGCTGTCCTATTTCAAAATATGACAGTTATTTATCACAAATAAAAATTTGTCACAGCAACATGCACACTATACAGCCAACAGTATTGCTTTTAAGTAGCGGAATTAGCATTAGGTGTAGAAACAGGTGTACAATTAAGCATACAATCACTCAGTGAAAACACTGGCTGTGAAATGGGTCATATTATAGATCTCAGTAACTTGTTATATTTCCACCAAGTCAGTTGTTCAAATTTCTGCCCTGCAAGTGCTAACCCCCATCAAGTGTAAGTGAAGTGACTGTGAGACGTCTAGGAACAACAACAGATCAAAGTGGCAGACCACGCAAGCTCACAAAAAGGGTTTTCCAACCCTAGAGGGTGTTTTCGGTTAGAAAGTTCACGACTAACTTCCCAACTGTCTCTGGAAGCTACTGTAAAGCTGGCTGCAATTCAACTCTGGAGCAGTGTAATGCTGTCTGCAATTCAACTCTGGAGCAGTGTAATGCTGGCTGCCATTGAAATGGTAAATGGACTGCATTTATATAGCACTTTTCTACTCCTACAAGTACTCAAAGCACTTTCCAACTCATGCCTCTCATTCACACATCGGTGGCAAAGCAATTTGGGGTTCAGTGTCTTGATCAAAGACACTTTGATGGGGTCTGTAGAAACCAGTGCTCGAACCTGCAACCCTCTGGTGGCCGAATGATAGCACTACCTCCTGCGTCACCATCTTCCCCAGTTGAACTCTGGAGCAGTGTAATGCTGGCTGCTATTGAACACTGGAGCAGTGGCTGCTATTGAACACTGGAGCAGTGTAATGCTGGCTGCTATTGAACACTGGAGCAGTGGCTGCTATTGAACACTGGAGCAGTGTAATGCTGGCTGCAATTGAACTCTGGAGCAGTGTAATGCTGGCTGCAATTGAACTCTGGAGCAGTGTAATGCTGCTCTGACTATAAATTGTACATGCTGCCTTTATTCCAACACTCCTTACACTACCATGCACTCGCAGACTTTTTGCAAATTTATCAACCACAAATGTATGTGGTATATAGCAGCTGACGCCAGCAGAAAAGACATGGGGGGCAACTAAAATGGAGAGAAGGGGGTGCTTTATGATTGTTTAAGAAGTGCATCATAGCACCTACACACACATATACCCACTCACACACACACACACACACACACTAGCAGATCAACAAACCCCAGGAAACACGTACCATTCACACAACATCACGTGATAGCGACTCTCTGAGCTTGATTTCAACAGAGCCAGCAACGTTTACCGACATAAAGCAGCTAAGCTACCTTCGAGAAATACAGGTGGGAATTTCACCGACTCGGACTCCACCGCACGCAACATGACCCAACAAGTCTTACGCTACGTTAGTTAGCTCGTGCTCACCCAGACAACCAATCAAGTGAGTTTGTTAGGATTTGAAAATGTTGGCTAGAAGGTAGTTTTGGACGTAGCGGATTATGCAGTCCTGAATTATGTATTAATATTTAAAAATGAAAATTAAAAAAAAATCAGATGGGAAGGGTAGTCCCCCCCCCTTGTACGGCCCCCCATGGTGACAGGCCTGGCTGGACTGAGCATGACCATCGCCTTGTCTTAACTGTGTTTGTATCTGCTGTATGTATGAGAACTACTGACAACTTGAGACAGATTCCTCGTTTGTGGGGATATACCAGTATACCTGATTTTGAATGACGACCTGGGGCTGTTTATCATGGCCCTTATTTTCCTTGAAAGCAGATCCTACACTACAGAGAAAATGTGAAGAAATAGTGAAGACGGATTGCCTTGCTTTGCCTATACGTGAATGTACATTTAGACAGCTACATCTCGGCAGCGAGAAAAGATGAGGGCTTTATCTGTTAAAGCACACTTCCTGTGTGGGCAAGGGAAGGGGCTGTATTAAAGTGTCATGTCATTTTGTGCATGTACTGGACGTACAATGGGAACCACAGAGTGAAGGATCTGAGTACAGCACTGATAAAGGCACAATTAGCTTCAAATCACCATGAACTTTGAGTTTGTCTCTGTAGTTTCGAACATTTGTTTCGAGTCTGTGACATTAAAAAATGATTTTCTTGGAAACTACTCCAGCAGACCCGTCTAGAGGTCAGTACACCCCCGGACAGATGTGGTATTAGCAGAAAAGTACTGGGGGTTTCCTGGTATGTACTCACTATATATACGAATCCTAACAAATCACTGTTTGGAATAGACAAAAACCAGACCAGACGAAACAAACCAACAACAGATGCACACTTATCATACAAGAACATGAAACAAGCAGACAAAAGCCCACACAAACAAAATTATGGAGACTAAATGTGATCATTTGTTCAATTCTATTAACACAGACACAAAACTGACAACCTTTCTATTTATATAATTAGCATTCTGATTTGTCAGCTCTCTGCTTGGGTATTCTGTGTAGAGCTTTCTCACTGGTTGCCACTGGACAAGCTAAAATGCACAGTATTGTCAAGCGATGGAAAACTTGTGCTGTTCAGCATGTCAAGCCACATTGTAAATAACCTCTGTGATATTCTTGCTTAACAAAAAGCCATTGGCTTTTATCGGTTCTGCACTCTATATGACAGCACCAGAATCACCAAAAAAACAACTACAAAGAGAAGGGGCCACTTTTTGCAAGATTCTTGATGTGCAGTCAGAGGCATTTATAGCGAGTGACAATGTGCACAAGTGTTAGATGCAGACACATAAGCTAGGCAAGGCACAAATATAGATCCAGCAATCCACCCACTGAACTTATGAGTTGAGTCATATCATAGGAGAATTAAGATTATTAACCTCAAAGTGTTTTCATTGTACTTATGTAGCAGATGTTTTTAATCAAAATGATGCACATTTCTTTAATTGATTAATTGTAAGTAGAATACAGTCTATAGTGAGGCTGCAATAATCAATTTATAAATTATAATTAATATTTTGATTTTTTTAAAAACCTAAAACAAAGAAAAAACGAATGCAAAACAAAATCAAGACTTTAAGAGTACATTTTAAAAACACTGAATAGAAGGTTTTGGCTTCTTGGCACCCATCTGTTGACTCAGCAGTGGAGGGGCACTTGTGTCTAGCATTTGGGTTATAGTTTGGAAAAAAAAAAAATATTTCCCCTTTTTTTTTTAAAAAAATGTTGCTTGTCAGATGAAAAAAAAGAGACGAGGGGATGCATTTATTAGTCAAAAGTCATACTGGGTTGCACTGTTGCTTCATGCATGCAGCGTTGGCTCTTGCTTTGTGCTCATTTTGCATGCTCCCCTTCTTTCACGTCGCATGCTGAAAGCTGTACCTGTAATACGAGGGTCTTCGGCTCAGATCCATGGGTTGGCTGAGTAGTTTCATTGTTGGCCCCTGAGCGAGACCCATAACCCACCAATTGCTCCAGGGCTTGTCTGACCCTGATTTCTCAAAAGGTCAGGTTTCCCACCACAATCAAAAGACACGCTAGGTTAGGTTAACTGGCATCTATAAAATGCCTGAGGATGAATCCGCTCTGTGACGGGCTGTCTGTCATGCAAACATACTCACCTGTCAGGGGAGATACCGTGATCACGAAGGTGGTTCAGTCAGAGAGAGGCTCAGCCATTGCATCGCGGCAAATTCACCAACTGTGGGAATCTCTACTGCATAATTTTTGGTAGTGGGTGGCTGCATTCATGCTTTCCCTCAATTTTTTGGAGCCGTGAGTGGCTGAGTGTCTGTGTCCATGATCAGAAGGTCACTATGTGGGCCTTTGAGCAAGGCCCTTAACCGCCGCCCCCCCGCCACAGCTACAGGGGTGCTGCATGTTAGCTGACCCCGCGCTGTGCCCCCCCCCCCCC
>JAODJW010000019.1:19821568-19847340 GCA_026777045.1 Hyperopisus bebe
AAGGGGCACATCTGCTGGCTTTTTCCACTGATTGTTTTTGAAGGGCATTTCCTGAGTGTTAAATCACTCGGCCAAAGAGATTCCCTCTGTCACTGCCCATGTGATATATCTATCAGTGCATGTGTGACCTGTGTCGTGGATAAAAAGCCATTTCTTTACTTATGTAACAGTGCCCTCTATGGCCAATCTTCAGCAAAGTCCTCATCTGGGCATGTGACTTCTGATAGATGCAGCCATCAGATGAAGACGATGATAACACTTAGTCACATCATACATTTAAGTGCTCACAAACTGTGCTGGATCAACAACAAGCCAAAAACAACACTACAGTAAACATATACCGCAAAAAAGAAAACAAACAAAGCAAACAAACAAACAAAAAAACAAACAACTGCTTTGAATCAGAATGCGTTAAACAAGCGAACAAACAAAATAAGCAAAATATACAGTGGTGGCATTAACTGATTCTGGTTGTTGAATCACATAAAAGCCAATCATTTCTGTGATGCAAAATATTTAGAATAGAACATATGCAGTGAAAATTTTGTTACAGTATTCATAAGAAATACTGAACGACATCCTTGGCACCTTCAAATGAATTCCCCAGTTGCACATAATCAAAATCGCCGATGTCAATGTTGCGGAACGCACCTAAAGCGTTCTGGGCATCAGCTGCACTTGTGCCATCACCACACGTAGTGCCACAGTTCTGAGTTACTGCCATCTCGCAATACCGGCTGAGTATCAAAATGATGTAATTACCAAATTCCTCCAGGACAAAGACTCCTTTGACAGTATTGCACTTTTTAATGTGATTCAGCTCTATGAAAACCTAAAGGAGAAAGAGAAGAAAAACAAGAAATTGGCCAACATTAGTCAGTTTGTCAACAACAGTAATGAAACCACAAAAAAATGCAACCTACCCAAAATGTAAAAGGCCATACCCAGGAACAGCAGCGCAATAGTACAAAGAGAGCACCACAGAAGGCCAACTCCACAAAAAAACATTAAAGTAAAACAGAATTTCATGACAGTAGTCTCTACCCAGGACTTTTTCACAGGTCATTGCTAAAAGGAGAGAGCAGCTCAATTAATTCCAATCGGGGCCAATCGAGGCCATCAAAAATATGGCTGCCAGGTTTGTTCTACCAAACTTAAATTTTGCTCCTGCGAATCATATAGGAAAATTCTACTAGAGAAACGAATAGAGAAAAAGAAATTCTACTAGATAAAAAAAGCCGAACTGTAAATAAAACTTAAGTGTAAGATTTACTGTATATACATATATATACACACACACAGACACACACACACATTCTCATAAAAAAAAAAAAACCAACCAAAGTTGCTACTAAAAAGTGGAGATTGCAGAAGATATGTACCTTCCGCTCCTTGCAGGTGGAGTAGGCATGGGAGAGAAATGGGTTCGATTAATAGAATAATAGACACAAGAGAACAAACAGCAACGGGCCATGATAGCAGTGCTGTGTACAGACACCAGACTCCGTTGAGGCAGAACATCCTCCTACTGGTCCATACAGGAGGACTAACAGAGGATCATAAGAATACAGTGAGTACTTTATAAAGCAAATGTGCTGTCATTCCCTGATTTACATCCACCTGCATGCCCCCCACCATGCGTCCTCCTCCAGCAATGAGGGCTGGCACCCACTACAGCACCAACAGGACCAGTTGCATCCGGACCCATTGCATTTGGACCAGTCCACTGGCCACCGAAGGGCCGAAAAGCAATCTGAGATCAGCAGTTCTGAACCTGTTAACCACGAGGTCAATTCTGAATATCAGAAAGATGTGCACAGGTCATGGTGTAAGGAACAAGGGGAAGGTTTGACCCACTGACACGTCCAGAATTTAATGGTTTAATAGAATCTTTGAAATTTTTGCTACATACTGCATTATTTATTAATTTTTATTTCTTTAACTTTAATCTAAACTGATGTGCATTTTTAGAAAGTAGGGTCACCTGTTGGGGGTTAAGGGCCTTGCTCAAGTGCCTAATGGTAAAATCAGTCTGATGAACCTGGGATTTGAACCAGCGACCCTGCGATCACAGGCAGGTCCTAATCCACTAAGCCAGAAACTGGCCCATTCTACTGCAATAACTGAACTTTCAACCTAGGGCAGTGAAAACTAAAACAGATTTCAAATAATGTAGCAAACTGAGCAGCTAAGAGCAGTAGCCAGAAACAGATTTCATGGAAAGTCCAGCAACCCAGATCCAGATTCCACCAAATGGGGAGCTAAGGCAAATTTCAAGGGGGGGGGGTCCAACTTGTTACCATCTGGCTATATACCTGATTTGTAGCTTTCTTTTTTGCTTTATGGCTATGTACCTGGTCTAGCTGGGTACATTGCCTCTGTAGTACTAGCATAGTACTAGCAACCTCACATTTTAGCATTATAACATTCAAATTACTGATGCCAGTTTCACCCTGAACTGGTGTCAGTAATTTGAATGATATAATGCAGTTCTCACATAGATTTGAATTGCAATGGCTTTATTTCAGATAAACATGGTCACACACTGAGCAGAGGACACTGAAAAAACAGCAGTTTATATTACCAGGGCACAGCCAACTGTTTTACCAAACTGCTTAAAAACTTGTATGTGCTTTCTCTACTAAAGTAAACTTCTATTATTTAATGTGCTTTCTCTATTAGAGTAAACTCAAAATGTACTAAGCATTAAAATAAACTGTTTTTTTTCTTTACAAAGAAACACCATATAAGAAATATTGCAAATATTGTTTTAGAAGCTTCCTGATCATACCTTTTAACCCCAAGAGATACATGTATATTAAGAAAATCTCTCTCTCTCTCTCTCTCTCACACACACACACACACACACACACACACACACACACACACACAAACTGCAAATGAAAAGTTCAGAACAATAGCTTCAGTAGTGTGCAATATTCTCACTTAGTTCAAAAGAATCTTTGCATCTTCAAAAACACGGTATGTCTAGCAAATCAAACAAAATATTCCTCTAAGGTGCTCTCAAACCCGCTCTTAATGATTTTATTAGTAGTATTTCTGGCTTTCAGGGAATCACTGTTGCATCATAAATGGAAACTTATTTATTAGATAAAAATATATCCCTGTTCTGAAAGTTGTTCCAGTTTCACCTGCTGATTAGTTTTGGTCAGCAGCCACTTAGAGGAGCAGAGCTGCACACTGACACACCAGGGCGCACATGCAGCAGAGGACAGAAGACGGCGCCCCCTACCTGGCTGTGCATGAACTTGAGGTTTATGCCCTCCAGTGTGACCTGCAACAGTCCACCTTCTCCCGTTTTCATGTCCTGGACGGGGAATTCGCCGCCTAACTCTGGACCTGGTGACAGGACAAACCGCGTTAGGAACTGGCCCCTGACTGAACTCCCCGAACATTACACATACGTGCTGAATGCAGTGGTCTGTACGTCTGTGGGTACATGCAGAGGCGGACATTTCAGGTCCAGGAAGTAAAAGTCCAAACCAGGATTTTGTTTCAACCAACCAGTTGAGTACTCTGTGACTGCGACTCTTTATATTTAACTGGATGGTTGAAACAAAATCCTGGTTTGGACTTTTACTTTCTGGACCTGAAATGTCCGCCTCTGGGTACATGCCGATTAACAGACCCTTAAGCGGTACAACTGCAGATTCAGTTCTAGCAAAGCTGGCTCAAGCCATAAGAAAACTAAAAGGTTGCTAAGAGCCCAATGCCCCCCTCCCAATATGATCAGCCTGTCCCAATGGGAAGGCAGATGACAGATAACAAATAGGCTTTTACAGTAGCTGACACTGGCTTTTCGGTACTATACGAGCTATATAAATTTGGCATATCCTTATGTTGGTTAAATTTGTTTAGCAGTCCTCGCCACCTGCTGATGCTTTGGTATATCAGGGAACCAATAAGCACAGACGTGACGGCGAAGAGAGGGACAGCTCAGCAGCCACGACATCTTGTATAAGAGAAGATATTGTCGCTAAACAGCGTAAAAAGACATTTATTAAACATAAGGATACACTGAATTTGTACAGATCGGTAACCTTTGGGCGTCACAATACGGCTCTCATCCATATTTTAGGTCCACTGTTGATCAGCTTACCAAATTGTGGGTGTAAGGTGTTAGTAAATGTCTGTATAGTATCGTAAACCTGGCATATGAACAAATTTTAACTTGTTCATAAATTTTTTCATCATCTAAAGCCCTGGAATCGCATTGCATTTGTCGGCAGTGATTTGTATCCTTTGACAGAGATGGGCGGTATTTCAATTAAATGAATTTAAAATATGTATTTAAGCACTCACAATCTGTGTTGGTATCAACAACATGCCAGAAATATAGCTGCAAGTAGCAAAAATTGGGCCATGCATACAACCAAGGCATGGACAGCATGGAAAGAATTAAAAAGAGACTGGCAGAGACCAATTTTGACAATCCCCAGACATTTGCCTGTGGGAAATCGTTACATTTTCAATGAAATCCAATATGGTGTCCACATCAATTAGACAAACATGAATTTGGCAGTGGAGAGGACAGGGGATGTACCATGGTGTGAGAAGAATGGTTTTCCTATGTGAAATCCTTCGACAATTATCAGCCCAAACACATTTTTGCTTATTTCAGCACCGCCTCGTGGTGGAATGATGCCATTTTTTGGTGAATCTCTTTGGAATTGGGTCACAAGTCTATATTCTAAATTTGGTTTTGTTATCTCAAAGCATTTCGGAGATATGGCCTTACTTCCTGTTTGGTGGCTTTGTCATCAAATTTATTGGACGACAGCAGCCATACTATTTGGCTTAGCATAATGCTTTGAACAAGTTTTGGTTGGGACCACATTTGGTGGTGACTGGATCAATGACCTAGGATGAGTTCACAAAATTAGCTTTACAGAAAATTCAATGTGGCAAAAAATCCCATATGGTCTGAAATTAACAACAATAGGTGTGCATTCGAAATGGATTGAAAATCACAATTCTAGGCCAAAGGGTTATATGCAGAAACGTATCTTGACATTTGGCCTGATGGTGGAGCTAGAGGGATAGATGGATTGACCCCACAATTGGTGAGGGCATACTCTGGCTTAGTCCCTACCGATATGCCAAATTTCAAAGGTGAAGATTGGATCAATTTTGTGTCATGTGGAAAATACTGAAATTTTCACCAAAATCCAATATGGCGGCTGCATGAATTTGGGGGACATTAACCTTCCTAGGAGTCAACCTGGGGCCATCCCACAGAATTAGAAAACACATGACATTTTTCTCCAACAAACAGATCAACAGTTATTAAAATATATTTTCAATGTATTTTTGCCAATGGTAGCGCCACCTAGTGGTGCAATGGCACTATGTTTGGTGCTTGACCTCAGAATTGGATCCCAAGTCCATATCAAAACTTGGTTTCGATACATGAAATCGTTACTGAGATATGGCCTCATTTCCTGTTTGGTGACTTCATCCTCAAATTCATTGGACGACAGTGGCCACACCATTTAACTTAGCATAATTCTTTGAACAAATTTTTGTCGGAACCCTTTGTGAATGATACACAACAAATTTGGCGCTGACTGGATCAACATGTATTTTTGTTGTGCCCATGGTTCCCGGGATAAGCTCCAGTCCAGCCAGTGCTTTGTTTCCCCACCGCGTCGGGTGTTAACGTTCAGCTTCTGCGGTGTTCAGCATTACTCACCAGGCTTGATGCTCTGTTGCCGGGCAGCAGCTCGCTCCATGCTGTCCTTAACACAGTAGTACAGCTCCCGGCACTGTGGACAGAAGAGAGTTTGCTACGCTTGCGGTGATAACAGGCTCAAGTTTTTACATTTTACTACGTTTTTTCATTCCAATCGAAGTTTTGAGAAACATTCTAAGGGTCAGCCAATCTCTGGGCCTATTTGGGGAAATGAAGACATAGTTCAGTCTCTTAATTGACAGAACAATCTTCAAATCTAAGGACCCTTAGACATTACATTTCAGTCTAACATAGCAGGACAGAGCAAGCAGGCAGAAGGTATTGAATCAAATCCAGCAATGGGGTTTCACATTTCAGAATACAGGGACTGTTATGCAACAAACAAAAATGAAACAATCCTGCACTGTTTTGCCGCTAACCCTTATGGCCTACATCAGTGGTCAACAACCAGTCAATAGCAATTAATAAGTCGATCGCCAAGACAGTTCTAGTCCATCGTGATACAACTTCCAGCCCCTCCACTTAGTAACATACTGAGGGGGACCGTCCCCACAAATCAGCATAATATCTTGATATCGGGACCCCCCTGGTTGGCAATATACACCGAGGGGGACCCCCATCTCCTTAGTCCACAAAATATTCCGTCGCGATTCAATAGCTTGCAAGTATTTTGTATTTTGTTTGCAAACACAGTTGTCACTGTAACAAATGTTGCTGACCACTGGCCTACAAGAAATAGACTGTGGTTCTTGAAAGTTACTAAGAGCAAAGATGGACGGACTAACCTTCTTGGTGTAGAACTTGTTGAGCTGGGTTTCCTGGCCGTTGCGTCTCCAGAGACACAGGACTTTAGTCTTGGGGCAATACGTCATGTTGATGAGTTTCTCGTACCACCAGCGCTCGTACACGGTGCCGATGTTGCTGCGTAGGACGATGCAGTCATCGCACACCTGGAACAGAGCATCATCTCTGTCTGACTCAGCGGCACCATTCAAGAGCTTATTCTATTCAAACTGAGACACCAACATTTACGGGGAGCTTTTGACTTGTAAAACCAACTAGAATAAATCCAGACTTACGAAAAAAGTTAGAGTTTATGGAAGCACTAAAGCAAAAATGCTACATACACCTAAGTAAATTTACATTTTGCCATTTCATTTATTTTCTTTAGTATGTATTGCAAGTTTAATTTTGTAATTTTTTTGATTCTTGTGTTTTTTTGAAAAGGATTACTTGCATTACTCGAAATCTGTGTGTACAAGCAAAGACACTCAAGATATTTTTCACTGAGTTGAGTTTTCCCCAAATTAAGTGGAGAGGAAAATTGCACACCAACTCAAAGTAAAAAGAATTCAAGAAAATAACACAAGAAGTAATATCAAACGAATAAATCTAGTTGAATTTTTCATACCTCCATGAAGAATATATCTCCTGTGGTATCTGTCCCAGCATGCACTACAAACGTTTGTTTCTTGATGTGACGACTGCCGCTGGGCTTGATTGACAGCTCCCGCCCATTCTGGAACATAGCCATCAAAGCAGTTGTCAGCATTATTCTGTTCCATTATCAGCAATTCACTTTAGTTCAGATAAGTCTACTACTGCCACAAGTTAGTCCGCCTACGATTCATGTTCCAAACACTTGTTTGAAGAGTGTAACTGATATCATCATACAGTGGCAATTACTATCGATTGACAAGATTTTAATATCAATAGACTGAATTATAATTCAGTGTAAATGATATACAGCATCTTGATCACTAGGTTACCAACGGTCCATCTTGACAATACTGAATTCAGGGTGAACCAGAAGATTACTAGCTCAAGTACTAAAGAGGACTTCTTTTAATTCTGCCAACAATGAAAATGCTTATGCTTATGAAATGCTTATGCTTATGAAAAGTCCAGCTATATAAACCGGAATGACTACATACTGTAGCTTAGCTGGAATAAATAAATAAATAAATAAATAAATAATCAATCAATCTGCAAAATATCAAGGGTGCCCCCAAGTTTGATACCAGAGAGGCCTTTTGTTAAGTGTAGTACAAAGTCGACTTTTGTCATAATTTCCATTCCTCCAAGCTTAAGGATCCACCGCTGATCTACTTCCTTACCAGGTCGGCAAGCTGGTCCAAAATCTCATTGATCTCCTGGCTGTAGGTCAGACCGATGTGACTCTTCCCCATCAGACGCCTCACTTTTTTCCTGATGTCATTCTTATTTACCTGCAGCAACATTGATCACAATAAAACATTGGAAGAAGATGGAGAGGAAGAAGAATATTTTGAAAACCAATACTGCAATGCCAATTTGACAAGGAACTTAACTTTGTGGAAAAACAAATTACCATAAAAGGTAGTTAAGTCACTTCCTGCAATCAGCAAGTGGAACCCATTACAGGTGCTTCTTAACTTACGATGGGGTTACGTTCCAATGAACTTATCGTAAGTGGGAAAATATCGCAAGTCGAATACAAATATGATACAATAAATGAATAACTACTGACACTGAATAAGTAAATAAATAATGACTGCAACTAACTACATACCAGTAACTGAAAAGTAAATAACTGAATACAAGTTCATTTTGGTTAAATAGGGCGAAAAAAAACACTGTATGATACTTACTTGTTAAACGTTGTATGAGATGTTTACACTCGCGATAGGATCAGTACAAACTAACGTATGGTTTGTCGCTGGCACAGGAAGTTGACTACTGAATGTGCATAGCTATTGCACCACCGTAAAGTCAAAATATCGTAAGTCAAACCATCGTAAAGCATGTGTATGTAATATATTAAGGTCAGACCACAGTATATAATCTGTCTTCTCTGCATGATGACCAGAGTTGGGTAATTCAGGTCCAGAGAGTAAAAGTCCAGATTGGGATTTTGTTTCAACCAACCAGTTGAGTACTCTTTGACTACGACTCTTTATGGTCAACTGGTAATGATGACATATCTATGGCATGTTAACAGGGGGTTAATAAGTCTTTATCTCCTGGCAGTCAACACATGCAATCCGGTATTACAGGCAAAAATAACATCAAGACATGGCAGAATTTGCAGATGAGTGCAAATAAAAAGATCTGATCTGCTGAAACGGACCTTCATCATTAGCATGTATGCTATCATGTTGTGTAGCAGGGTGGCCAGCAGACGGTCCTCATCGTCCTCCAGTCGCTTGCGGTCATGGTCGCCCAGTGACAGGTATCTGCAGGGGGGGCAGCAGTCAGGGAACAGCTGCAGAACCACACGCTCCTCATCCTGCTCACTTATTAGGGAAGACTCACCTGTCAATCATCTCCTGCGGGCCCTGGTCCATGCCCATCCCTTCCCTCTCCAGCATGACTGCATCCAGGAAGGCATCCTCCCAGAACTGCACCTGATCCCACAGTGTGGAACGCTCTTTGCCTGCATGTGCACATGCACACAAACAGCAGTCACACAATATACCAGTTAGCATATCGGTGTCGACTGATGTTCATTAAAAATCAAGACATCGGTATCAGTCCGATGTGTTAATCTTGGCCAATACTGTCGCCTGATATTTAGACTATAGTCAATATTTAAAGTTAGCAGCACCTGATCTAAACAGAAAACTACTAAAATAATGGAGGCGACTGCATTGAATGATCAGCAATTTTCCACAGAAGAGACACATCATCACTGATGCCAGTTCCATTACAGATTTGTGGAGCTCAGACGTTAGTCAGTTATCGGTATTTGGTCTTAGATAAAAATATACTGGTTATCGGTCCCGGCCAAAATTTCCACATCGATGCTCCACTAACTCAGATGTTAATTTAAAGTCCAGGCATAGCAAAGGGCTCACAGTCAATTGTTCCAAATCAGCAGAAGAAACTCTTTAAAAAGCCAGCATGACAGCAAGGGACAGATGAAATCCGGAGGGTTATCAAAAATTAATCAGAGGGAAAAAGCACGTCGCTTCATTCGCATTGTTCCCTCCGGCTCGAGACTGGCAGAGAAATAAGAGCTCAGCGGCACCCCCTCCTGGCATCAAAGCCACCGTCTGTCGGCGACGGCGGCGGCGGGTGCCACGGTATGACAATGAGACTGACAACTGAAAGAGAGGGTTGGGCATGGCAGCTGCTGAGGGCACCAGGCCTCTTAATCATACTGACTGGATGAAAACCTCTTTCAAAAGACCTCCCTGTAAACATAAAAATCTGGCCTCCCTCACTTACGGGGCTCAAAGATCCTTCGGCACGTATTTAGATCTGCGGATAAAGCCAGCTTGATTTCATTGTACTTATTCCAAGCACTCGAAATGCAGGGACACTCGAAATGAGCCACAATGGACTGACGCACAATGAAGGGAACCGTCTTGGCTCGTTGTGAAAATCACTGGTTTAAATAAAAAGCCGAGTGAACGCGGTTTGTCGCCGGTTCTTCTTGAACATGCAAACTAGGGGACAGGAATCTGGATGCAATACTTACATGCACTATATCACAATACGGAATAGGAACGGGGAAATGAGGGCATAGACAGGGGAGCGGAGGGGAGGACTGGGTGATGAGGGGGTGGGACTAAATATTAGCATGCAAGCCAAGTCACACGAGCACGCCGAGGGCAGGCCGTCTGGCCCGAGGCGGAGGGGGAAAAGGTCAGGCCTACTCAGAGAAAAGGTCTCCATAGCTGCATCCTCCAGCTGGTCCCACACAGAGCTCTTGTCACGGCCTGGGTGACGGCCAGCGTAAGCCCAAAGAGAAAAACATGGGGGGGGGGGGGCAGAAAGCGGCGAGGCTGAAGTTAAGGCAGAAAGAGCAAGAGGCACTGCGTGTTTCGGTTACCAGCAAGCTGTGGGATCAGAGAAGAGCACAGGCTGGTGCTCGTATAGTGAAGGGTGTTGGTTAGTGATATACAAGTTAAAATTACAGAGCAGTCAGCAAAGGCCTCTTCAACGGGGTTAAATTACCCACCTGATATGACGGACAGCCCATAGATTGTTTTTTTTTTTGTTGTTAAATGAATTCCAGTGCCATTATCGGCAGGGGAAGCATATCACATTGAGCCCCCAACAAAGACCAATTCAATTGTGTTACAAATTTTTACCCCCCCCATGGTACCCCTGATTATCAGTAAACTCCTTTCATGTCAACTTTACTGATCATCGAATAAAGTGCATATTAGGATTTTTGGTATTTGCGGGAAAGGGCTTTACTTTTAACTTTTGAACACATTCATCAAAAACACTGTAGGACCAAGCTCCCATATAGGACCAAGCTGCGCAGGCTTACCTAAGAGGCCTTCCGAGAGGTAAATCCTCCTACTGATGTCCTCAGGAGGCACAGCAGAAGCGCCCTTGGGCTCCTTCAGGCTTGGCTTTAGGGTGTGGCTCTTTCCCTAAATAAAATGACATATTACACACTCTGGCAGCCCCCCAGTCAACCCTGGTGACATGTACATATTTGCATGGAAGACACTTTTATCAAAAGCGAAATACAACTGAGAATTCAGGGTCAGACGGTCCCAATTGGTCAGGGACCTAATGGTGGAATCACCCTGCTGACCCTGGGATTTGAACCAGCAACCTTCCGGAAGGAAGGAATTTTAACAAACTGAGCCACACATCGGTAACTATTTTTTCCCTGAGGAACTGATATGAATACTTCCTTAAAAAAAGACGACGCAATGTTGACAGCTCTCCATTCTACGGTGAGCACTGCTACTCACAAAGACTGCACTAGTGGCTGGGTTGGTCTCTATCTCGCTATCAGACAGTGTCCCTCGGGACACGGCGAGGTGGGGGGCCAGCTTGCTGCATGGGCCATCCCCAGCATTGCTGCTCAGGTCACTGTCTGCCCCCAGCGTCTCCCCTGAGCTGTTGCTGACCTGGGCACAGGAAGAGATATTAAGTCAGTCGAAAAAGAAGCAACAAGGAGGTCTGATCAATTAAAAACATGCATTGCATAACTACTCCAAAGACTATTGATTTTTTACATCGACGTTTTCAATATGTAGCAGACACTTTCATCAAAGCAGCGCACAACTGAGGTACATTACAGACATATGACTGTCAAGGAGTCGATTAGGCATAACTGCAGATAGGCTGAGCTTCCAGTGAATGCAGGACTAGAACAGGAGCTACACAACACACACTCACACACACACACACACACACACACACACACACACACACACAGGGCCCCTTGCGCTGGCCGTGCCCTACCACTGTACGCACACACACACACACACACACACAGGGCCCCTCGCGCTGGCCGTGCCCTACCACTGTACTGGCCTCCGAGTCCTGGCTGGCACTCCGGGTAAGGGCAGGTGGCTCAGAGCTGCTCACACTTTCAGAATCGCTCTTCTACAGATACATGACATTTGGAGGGGGGGGGAAACAGTACCATGAAACTCTGCAGTTAACCAATCCGCTAGATGCCTATTTAAAATGGTTTTTAATCATATTAGTTTCACGATATCATGCATGCTAACTTGCTAACTATGCTAAAATTCATATATATTTTTTTTACTTCATTTGGCTATTCCTGACCGCAAAGCACAGACCTGCGATCCAGAGTTGCAGCCCAGCCCACTGTCAGCACTAATCTGAGACTTTTTCTCCTCTGTGTCCCCTGCATCAGAGGCTTTCTTTGATCCTTCTACCCCTACAGAAGAAACATGTTAGTCAGCATGAAATTAGCAAATTTCTCCATCCTTGTACACCCAGACAGGAAGTCACATGACCAGGAGTAGCAAATCAAATCATGCCCATCTTAGCTCCTGCTTGGACTAAGGTCATGTATCTTTTTTTGAGGGTAGAGAGTTGAGAGAGAAGAGTAAAAGACTGGGACCAGGATATGGTAACTGCCAGGGGTCTAACTTTAGATTGGCAAGCACCAGCTGGTAAGGACAACAGCCAGTAGGACATACAGCCATCTTCCCACAGATTAGCGTCCAGCAGACAATCCTACTTATCTACAATGTGGCAGCATGGTAACCCTGTCTAACCACACTGGTCAGAGAGAAGAATGGACTTCCTGTCCCCCAAGACTCACTCTGCCACCAGTCTTACTGAAAATCAGGAAAGCTAATCGGTACTGCATGCCAAGAACAGTATGGCTATAGAAAAAGCTGATTCGGAAATGTTCCTGGTATCTATTGGCAAATATTCTACTAAAAGCAACCCTTTTAAAATTCAATTTGAAAATTCAATTTCCCATATTCCAATGCTGGCAGAGAGAGGGAGAGAGAGAGAGAGAGAGAGAGAGAGCGATTTCCTGTGTTTACAATCAGCTGCTTCATCTTACCTGCCTCTGCAAGGACAGGGAAGGTGTAAAGCCAGCAAATGAGTGAGCAGCGGAGGGTGCAGGGGGACACAGAGGGATATACAGAAGGCAGACATGCGTTCTGTGTAGATAAAAGAGGCTTGGAATGCGGAGAAAGCGATCGAGGAGTGTGTCAGGGCAGAGAGGGCAAAAGAAAGTAAAACAAGCGAATGTGAGAGTGAAAGAAAATAAGTACCAATAACAAAATAAGGGTTGGGATGTGTGTTTGCTGCAATAAAAATATCATTGTAATATTCAGAGAATAATATATGCTTTAAACTTTCTTATTAGCACTGCACTCAACTGAGACTTGACCATGCATTTTTCTAGGCCTTTGGTTGTCATGGTTACAAGGATTTCTTGCCGTGCGGCATGAAACTGGCTCTACAGTGTTTTAAATAAATGCATTCACATGCATTCACATGACATGGCATCTCAGATTCCACTTAAGTTTTTTTTTTTTGTTTGTAGTTAATGAGATCTTGCAGCCTCTACTTGACCTCCTGGGTCCTGTTCTGCCAGCTCACTTGAGACAGGAGTGCGAAAGGTGTCAGTAGTTGCTTGTAGGGTAAGAGGTAGGAAGGTTGTGTGTGAAGTTAGCAAATGAGACCCCAGTCTTTTTATGTGAAATGTCTTACTCTGTTTTCCCATAGCTTTTTGCTTTCTGTTTTCTTGGTGCTTGCTCCACAATTCTACCCAAGATGCATTGCAAGCAAGGAGAGAAAGATACAGAGAGAGTCAGAGAGCAAATTGGGTGGGCTACATATGGACAAAGGGGTTAAAAATAAAAAAAGATAACAATGACAAAATCATACAAAAAAATGGCTGTCGCCGGAATGAAAATACGGCTAGAAAGCATAAGTGTATCAGTTCTGCGTATGGTGTGTCCCGCATTAAGGAAAACAAGCACACACTGCAGCACATCACATTACGGAGAGCTGAGAACAGCATATACAGGCAGGGCCGGCCCAAGTCGTTGCTTAGGGCCCAGTGGCCACCAGGGGGCGCTCCTCAAGTAATCAGCCCGTCAGAATGGGAATGAAGACGACAAATGATAACAAGGTTAATCAAAGTCTGCTTTGGGCCGGGCCTGTACACAAGGTTCTGGGGGCTGCAGTTCAGCATCTAGTTCGCAGCAAAACATCAGTTAACGACTGTGCACCACGTCAGTTTAATAATAAAAATAAAAAAAAAAAAGAAAAGAAGCATTAAAAAAAAAATCAGGCTCATGAGAAACTGAAATGCTGACTCGGCACCTTCCTGGAACCATATGAACACAGAAGAAGCAGGAGATCTAGGCAGCTCCAGAAGAACGTGTGGCAATTTCAAAGGTGTGTGGCAAAAAGAGACCCCCCCCCCCCCCCCCATCCCGCAGGTGCTGCGTCTCAGTCTCCAAGGAAACATCTATACAACTGCATGCAAACAGAAGCAGCTCACAGAAGCCTAGACAGGAGGCAGAGAGTAACGGGGGTAGGAGGTGAGGAGGAGGCGGAGCCATCGTCCTGCGGAAACCCGCTCCAGAGAAAAAGGCAGCAACACCTGGGAGGAATCTGCACATTTACCAATTTACTGCATATTTCAAAAGTAAATGCGCTACAATTACTGCAGATTCCCCTGGAAAAGGTACCGGAAAAAGACACGCTAACATGCAGCAGTTCCTACAAGACGCAGAGTGCATATTTATACACTGTACACACTGCACTGGCCTGGATTACAATGGCACAGTCATTCTCTGCCATACAAAATAATGGCCCTTGCTCAGTTCAAAGCATCTTGGAAGCTGATGCGGATATCAAGCGCTGATGGATGCAAATGTAATGCATTCACTAGTAAATAACGTGGCTTGTCATCCGGACCAGGTTCAATATTTATATTTAGCCTGCTGCAAAATAAAATATTTCTTCAATTTGCTATGTCACATTAATGACATCCTGCTGGCTTTGCTTGACTAGTGTGTACAGAATAAAATTAATTTTTGATTTAGAAATGTATAAATAATTTATCGTCATTTTACATATTGTATATGAAATGCATTCTGCTGGGTGAAATAGGAAGTGCATAACATGGTTTCCCAGACAACCGTTGCAGAATCACTAATAAGTGACATCAAGGCAGCAAAGTTTGTTAGTCAGAACAGCACCTCACGGTGGCAGGGAGTGGAAGTGCATATAGGTAATACGCACCAATGGAGGCGATAAAATTTTCCTCGTTCAGACTGCGGGTGTCAAACTGGCGGGAGCCCTTGCCGGTGGGGGTGATGGGGGGGTGAAGTTGCAGGCGGGGTACCAGCAGTGGGGCCGCTGGCCTGGCGCTCTCCCCCTTAGGGGTGGGGCTCGCCTTACCGCCCGGGCTGCTGCCGCCCCCCCCGCCCTCCATGGGGCTCCGTTTGCGCTTCTCAGCCTCTTCAGGGGACAGAGCGGACAGTGAGAGGGAAGGAAGGTGGGACAGGAGGGGAGCAGAAGCTGGAAAGGGAAGTTCTACAAAAAGCCAGGTGAGAAGAAGTGAAACATCCTCTAATCATTAATCGTTAACGGACTGCAGCTCCGCCCCAGCAAAGATACAAAACCATCACATTATACACTGGATATGAATTATACTCAAAAAGATTCAATATTTGTATTATTCTTTATAATTTTTAAAATGTTTATGTTATGTTATTGATAAAGAAATATGACTATAAGGAAATGAGATAAAAATAAAAAAACTGCCTCATTGTAAATCCTGTTTTTTGCAGTTTATCGACATTCCGCACGTTTAACCTCCACGGTATCCAGGGCTTCTCAGAGGATCTTCACAAACCTCAAGGCACGCTCACCTTCTCCGCAAGAATAATCAGCAACAAACCTTTGGTCTGGTAGTGTGTGCGTGCGATTTCCAGCAGGCTGAAGATGCTGGCCATGCCCCCCAGCCCGGCGTTGGTATACGACTGTTCCAGGCTGGACACCGTACATTTCAGCAGATCCAGCATCCCCTTGTACATCTTCCGGCTGATTTCCTGGAGAACAGAGGGCCGAGGAAAAACTGGAACCCTTAAGTCGCTAGGATTCTGTCCTTGAAATAAATGCCTCATAAAATAAATACAAAGAAATAAATGCCATTGACAACTTGAGACAAATTCCCTGTATGTGAGCATTATTTAGCCAATAGACCTGATTCTGAAAATGCACTGTATTCTAAAACACCATAGAAAAAGCATGGCCCTATTTTATTTCATTCTTTAGCTGAAGGGATAACTGGGGTTAAACAATCTGGAAGGAAATCATTAACCTCTCAAACTCTGCTTCCATGTTACGCAGCAGAACTCAATGGATATGCAGAATTGCGTTGATTCATTCGTTTTTACAGAACCACAGGGTTCATATAATGGAAATGCCACATGGAAGGTAATTTTGACTTAGAGGTACCGCATCAGGATTCAAAACACCTACAAGAAGGTGACTTATACTAGGCTGAATGCCAATTAGCACCATATGTCAGCTCTAAAAGAGCAGTATGATTTATGCTTTCAAATTCAGATCCAATAAGACCAACGAGCACCTGCTTGCACCCAGAGCCAAGTGTCATATGATTACTCTTCAGAGTCACGTGGCACCCCAGATAAACAAGGATGTTCTACATGGCCAAGCGCACCCTATGGTGTAAGAACTGCTCTCTCTATGTCCCTATATACTGATATATAAGGTAATAACTGCAAGCAAGTGGTAATGCCCACATATAACCCAAATTCAATTCAATGCCCACATACAGCACAAATTCCAGAGAGCTTTCATGAGCAGTCAAATGTCTGCCATAGATATCAGCATTCTCCCTCAAGGCTATTTCTTCCATCAAAGAATGATCCAAAGCTTTCTGCTACACTCAGATCAGGAAAGAATTCCAAAATATTCCATTTTGTCCACCCCCTGTACATATTTTGGCATTAAATGTATATTAGAGTATTGAAGTGAAAGGAAGATGACATTTTTGCTTAGACAAAGCCTCATTGTCGTGCTGATCTCCCCACGCGCATCTGTCCTCTCACCACGTCACGGACGACCCCCTGCCTGGCGTCCTCCTCCGACTGGACGGCCCTGTTCAGTTTGCTCAGCACAAAGACGCGCAGCTGCTCGTTCTCCAGCAGGCGGCGCACTTTCTTCATGTTCAGCCAGCCCACACCCTGGCCTTCCAGGACGCTCTGCACCACCTCCTTCAGGAACTGCTGGTTCTCGCTAAATAGGGAGAATAATTTGTTGGGTTGCACTTTTAAAATCGCTTTGTGTTCAACACAAACTGCTCACCCAGCATTTAAAAAATTAAGGAGACAACTGGAGACAAATTCCCTGTGTGTGGACATGCTTAGCCAATAAAACTGGATTCTGAAAATGCACTGTGTTTTGCAATGCCAGCAGAATGACGAATTACAAACAAATTATCAAGCATATCCCAATTTGTTCTCCTTTTTTCTCTAGAAGGCAGGCAGGCAGACAAGAGTGAAGCCTGGGGTTTGACTACAGGGTACAGAGTACCCAGCAGTACAGAGTCTGAGTACAGAGTATCCAACAGACTAGCCTGGAGTATTTCAGGGGGTTAAGGGTCTTGCTCAAGGGCCCAACGGTAGCAGCAGTCTGCTGGTTTGGGGTTTGAACCAGTGATCTTCCGATCATAGACACAGGCCTCACCAGCTCAAGCCACCCTCCCCATTGTGTAGATTTGGGGGGGGGGGGATGCTGAAAACACAGAAGTACTGTTGGTAACTCATTCTGAGAGATCATTGATCACCTGGTGTTGTTTGCTCGCCCCTGGGGAGAGGGAGACTCTCTCTTCACCGTCGGGCTGTGCTTAATAACCGAGGACTTCTGGTCCACTAGGGCTCTCGCTGGCCGACTGCCTGCTAAAGTGAAAGGCAGTGTGAGCGTCTTCACAATGAACTTCATAGTGTACAAGCAGGAACAACTGCATGAGCACACACACACACACAGACACACACAGGTTTGTGGGGACTCTCCATCCATTTTTATGGGGAAAACTCTAACCCCAACATAACAACCTTAACTCCTACCCAGCCCTAACCTTAACCACAAGTAATCAAACAAAATAAGAGACTGTCAGTTTTTAGTTTTTTGATTGCATTCACAGATCCTTGTGGGGACCTAACCATCAAAATAGCAGGTTTTTATTACATTGTGGGGAACATTTGGTCCCTACAATGTAATAGAAACATAACACACACACAGACACACTCCATCTAAAGGAAACAGACACACTTCACTGCAAACTGACAGCAAGGGCAAAGACCCATAACAGACAAATCGTGGCCATCAAAGTCCACCACACACACACACACACACACACACACACTTGGACAGACGGTGAACAAAGAGGAGAAATCGAAAGCCTGATGGTGCTACAGCTATCAGCAGTTAAGGAACAACCTGCAAACAGTATGAGAAGAGAGATGGCTTTGCTCTGGTGTCAGAAAACAGGAGAAAGCGGAAAAAACAGGCGCTCGAAAGACCTACGGGCGAAACGTCTACACTGTGACAGCACACGAGGTCAAGAAAACGGCATCATGAGGCACGAGGGGAAGAAGAGGCTGCTCCATATACTTGCGTAAGACATCCAACCAGAAGTCGCACAAGTATACTCGTGAGGCGTTTCAGCCGCGGTTGGGAGAAAGGCGCGGTGTGGCACTAAAGCCAGGCAGATGTCAGATTTGTGCTCACGGCCCAACAACGGAGTAGCCAGGGGAAAGCAAGTGCAGCAGAGGATGCTGGGAGATGGCCTGACGGGCTGAGGAGGCATGCAGCTCATGCAAGGGTGAGACCCACCTTCAGCGCTCGCTGGGCCGGCTTCTGATATTATCTCCATTAGAGAATTTAGCCCAAATACTGGACACAGAACCCACAATTAGTGCAATTAAAAACTAAACGAAACAGAACAAAAACCAAACAATCAGGCAAAAAGAATTCAATTGCAAAAAAGAACAAATTCATGTCACAAACACACACAAACAAACAGAAATGCACATTTGGAGACAAAACTATTAAAAGGCAACCCAGAGGAAAACTGACAGGCACACCAATCCATCAGCATTCATCGAGGCATCTCCGGTTCCATCCTAGATTCATTTATTTTACATGCAACTTCTGCAACGTGTCAAGTATAAAGGGGGGATTTGACTCCTATTCATTCAAGGCTAAGTGTTCATGTAAACACTACCAAGGCACAGGACCAGAGAGACTAAGTCTTAAAGGTACGCAGCTCCTGGGTTAGGAAGACAAAAAAATATTTCTTTTCACATCCTGCCATTATATAGGCCAAGAGCCAGGACAGTGGAGTCATAAAATCAACACAGGCTTGTGGGAGTTTTATGATGAGGGCAGAAGGAACAATAATTGGTTGAGAGAGACTTCAAATTGTAGAGGAGGCGGGTCCAAGCAACTACACATCTGATTAGTTGGCCCCGCCTCCTCTAGTTGCTTAGACCCACCTTCTCTACAATCTAATTGGTTATCTTTCTGAACCAATCATTGTTCATTCTGCCCACATTTTTTTTGTGTAAAACTCCCATGAGCTCAACACATACTGTTTGATGCTGTCTTACTTTTATATTTTAGAGTCCACGTCTTCATGCTTATACGTCTCAGTATTTACACCCTTTTTATTCATTTTCATTTGAACTATGGCCAATGAGAATGATGTTTTACTATGGCCTATGCATCACATTTCTAAAAGATATCTAAAGATACTCTGACTGTTGACTTTAAGCTGTCCAGGCTCACATGGCAAGCGTGGTCTGCCCTATCAGAAGCACACGCTCTCCTTATCACTAGCATGGGAAGGTCATGCTGAAGGCCATGCACTGCGCTCCCCCTCCCCAAAAGGTGGCGCTAGACAGCCACCCATGTAAAAAACCACAGGGGTGACAGAAGCTCAGGTCACATGCAAGCAGAGGGGCAAGCGAGGAACAGGAGCACGTCCAACACTATAGGAGGTGCAGAAAGGCAGTATCGCGAAAACAAGGAGCAAAGGTGACAAGAAAAAGTACATGAATCAAAATGAAAAAATACTGCCGAATGACGTTGTCGATAAATGTGCATAAATTAGCATAAAAATCTCACATTAGTGCGCTGAAATGAAAATGGAAAGTTTCTTGCCTGGAATTTTCCAGCCTTTTACTAGCAAAGGGGTTAATAAGCTACAGTGACTTCCAAAAATGTGTATTACTATGGACAGAAATGCATGGTGGGTTCTGGTAGGGTAGAGAGAGCACTAGTGAAGTACACAGCAAGCTATCACGCTGTTACGCGGGCATCAGACGGCAACGTACCCGGACTGTCAGGATCATCTGAACAGAAGGGGGTGCAATAGCAGAATAACATATATATATATATATATATATATATGTGTGTGTAATACAATAACACATGTAGTGTTTTCCATTTGCCAACTACCTAATACATGCCCAGCTGTTTAATAATACCAGGGCTCTTTTTCAGAAAATAGGGGTTAATTAATTTTAAATAAAATTTTGCAAAGAAAGCAAGAATGGGTATTTTCAGTACCATAAACCCAAATAAAGCCTTCCTGAACTTTGAATATTACAGCAAACAAGTTATGCTGATGATGGCTGCTTGTTTTCTGTAGTATGAAAAGCACAGACAACATGGAAAGAACAAAGACTGCAAGCGCAGCTGCGAACGGCACAAAGACGACAAATGATATAAAAGGAGCTTCAAAAGGCAGAGGAAACAGTAGGTGTGTGACCTTAACCCCCAGCTTAAGGTAACGAAGGTTTGTAAACAAAAACCAGATAACAGAATATTTAATTAAAATCAGTATTTATGGACTGATACCCTCTCAATAACACCATTTAATTATACAATGCGTTTAAAAACAATCTGTCAGTGGTAGAGGAGGTGTGGGTCTTACTGTAGGTCAAATGTTAATGAAGAATAATGTCAAAACCAAATGTCAATGTTAGGGAGCCCAGGGAGAAATGTAAGGGTGGATATGCCATAATTCTGGTTAGGGTAAAACTGGGAAAACAAGGGGACAGCGGAAGAGGGGAAGAGAGACTGGGGAGGAGGTACCTTTGATGCTGGGGAAAGGGGTGGCCTTGTCCCGGGCCGCCTTGTTGGGCAAACTCAGGTTGGACAGGCTGAAGCTGGTGCCGTGGTTCTTGTAGAGGTTACCTGAAATGCGACATGAGGCCCTTAAATGACAGCTGGAAATGACCGGCTTGGCCGGGGGCTGCTGGACCGCATGCCTGGACCACGCGTACGCACCGAGAACGTCTGGCAAACACAGCGTTCACACTACACTCTTATGGACTTTCGGTTGTTATACATTATGCGTTTACGCTGTGTTGTTCTCCATGACAACAAACCACTTCCTAAGACAGATTAGGCGATATATGCGCTGCCGCGCAGGGCGCCGTCTTTCGAGGGGGCACCGGATTAGCTAATTGTTGGTGCCGGCACCCCCTTAGGTAGGCCTGCTGTGTTTTGCACTCACTAGCAAAGGACATGAGGCTGCCCAAGCCCTCGTTGCTGGTGTTGGACACGTTGGAGTTGGGCGTACTGCCTCGGGAATCGGACTCGCCATCGGAGTCCCCGGGAAGCTTCAGGCTGTTGGGCCGCAGGGGCTTCTGCACCCTGTGGCAAAGACGGAAAGAGCTCGAAATAAAAGGCCAAAGTTCCCTCACTGTCAGCTTCAGAAACAATGCAGAGGGCAAACACTCAGCTTAAATAGCAGTTCCATTGGTCAGAGTGCAAACGAAAGCTCATCAAGTATAAACACGCAGACATACAAACATGACATATCAAGACATGGTCATTAAGACAAAAGGCAAACCGGAAATCACCTGATTGGTGAGGGAAGATTGCGGTGTAGAACTGGACGAGCAGAAAAGTCCAATAATAAATAGATTTTACTTAGCAAATTGATTTTAGTTTGGAGTTAGGAGTCCAAAGTTATTAGTTGTTTTAACAAACCCCGTCTGTTTCCAGCATCTAATTTTCAGTGGGGGATAAAAAGCAGCCTCACTGTTTTGGCTGAGGTGGCAGAACCTTCAACCAGATGGCAATGGAGCAGAAAGGTGAGACAGGTGCCATGAGCCATTGATCACAGTGATGGTCTGGCTGGATGTTTAGCAGAGAAGGCAGAGGGCTCCGACCTACCGACCTGCTGGGCATCCTGGCGGCCTGAGGCATCGCAGGACCCGAACCAAGCCCAACAACGGGCTTTCTCAGATCCACCACACTTCACTGAGAACCACCAGGACTTGCCTTTTGACCCCTGTGACCCCCCCCGCTAACCTTGCCTGCACACGCAACGGACCGCCATTAGGGGGCGCCACCACCCATAGCGTACAACCACGGAGTGCACAAGCCCATAACGAAGACGGCAGGGAAAACACAAGAGGGACAGTGTGGGACAGCCGTGAGTCGACCCATTTTTTTGGGCGTGCCGCACTTCCATCACCGTAACGAGCCAGAAACAGAGCTCTTAAGATGAAGACGACCAGACAAATACGCGCCGGTCTTCAGTTAAGTATACATTTTGTTGACATAATCTAACACCTATTTATTTGTGTTTATGTATGAAATATGTTTTGCAAATTTTAAATGGCAATACAGCCATTTAAATTTTGATCTACTGGACTTTAAATGCTCAGTGTCAATAATAGGTCAATGTAAACATTGCCTGCAATACTTGGCCAAACACAGCGACACGTGCTGCCCATTCGCTCCATGATGCCGCATACTCGCTTTCCAAACTTCTGTGCCGGTCGCTCACTTGTTTCCGGCGACGCTCTGGTTGAAGTTGGGGGTGTAGCTCTCTCCCTGCTCTTCCACATGCTCCGCATCGTCCTCGGTGGGGAAACCGTACTGCGGCTCGAAGTAGGGGTTATCATACTCCTTCTTTGGGCCAGCAGGGTCTGATGGGCCCCGCGGGGCCCCTGGCTCGCCCTCCCGCTGCTCGGGGCCCGTCCTGGGGAAGGCCGGTGCCCCCAGGCCCGGGAAGCGGTTCTGAGACGCATCCTCCATGCCAGCTGGTTCTCCCTGTACCACACACATCTGCATTAACGCGCCGTCTCACTAAATGGCGGATGTAATCAATAAGGCCGTTTTCGGCCTCAGAATGCTACAAGTTGATAATGCATAAGCAGGGACTGCTAGACAGGTCTAGATGGTGTGTGGAAATGCAAGAAGGTCGTTGGGTCAGATGCCTGGGTTGGTGATACCACTGCTGGGTTCTGGAGCAAGATCCTAAACCCCCAGCTACCCCAGGGATTGTTTGGCCCTGACTTTGCAAAAAAATAAAATTTAAATATGTACAGTGCTTTGGATAAAAGCATCTGCCAAGTAAAATTCCTCTTAAAATGATAAATTATTAGGGTACAACTTTCATGAAAGCTGTATATATGAATTACCCTTCATGTACAGCAGTGAATGGACATTTAATAAATCATACAAAATATTAAATTATCTATAATAATCTAAACTAAATGCTTGGACTGAGATTATTCTATCCACAACAATGTTCACTACAGCCCAGGGGCTGTGATGGAATACCCACATGGTTGACGTTCTGGATGATGGTGCTGGGGCTGGATTTGGGTTGCTGGGTGTCGAGAGAGCCGTCTGCCCCCTGGGGCTGTTCCGGCCCGTCCCCCCGCCCTTCCTGGAAGTCCTGAAACTCCACCTCGCTGGCGTCTCCGAGGGCAGCAAGGGTGGGCGGGTCCACATCTGTGACAGGGTAGTGTGCCAGCCAAGTAACAATCACAGCACTGCAGTCATCAGCAAACACTCAACTTCAGGGCTATGTCCAGTGGCCCACTGTAAGGGCACTGGCAAAAATAACTCACTCTGCATGTCCCCATGGATGTCACACTTAATCATTTCGCTGACAAAGTCCCCGAGCGAAGAGTAGGAGGAGCTGGAGTCGTCGTAGTCTCCGCTGTCACTGCCACTGCCACTGGAGTAAACAAACAATTCAAAATGCGGAATGCTATCCAGCACCAAACACCAAAGAAACTCACTGCTATCCAGCACCAAACACCAAAGAAACTCACTGCTAACTGGAGAGAAAAAAATCACATGCAGACAGTGAGATGAGAAGAACCATTGATTATTCAACAAAACACTCTTCTCCAGTACTCAAAAAAGCCTGGGGTGATGAAAACGGAACCTCATGAGATCAACTATAGATGAATTTCTTTGCCATATCAGAGGATTTCAACCACAGTGCAGAACATTTCACTCCTGTTAACAATCTACCTCATTTCTACCTTCAATTATCATTATGCATTTTTGATGGAAAATTAAAAAAATAAGTTCTTTGGAGCTGTCACACTCCACTGGTTGCCCCGCAACTTGATCAGCAGTTGGTGAAGTGAGAGTCACGGAGTTGCAAGTCACGGAGTACATCTTCACCACACGATCACTTATTTGGCGTGCAAACTCGGAGGGGGCTGAATGGACGGCCCACACCTGAGAGATCAGAGGCAGCCGGACCGAACCCGGGCCGTGAGGAGTGCGAGGAGGCGCCTGCCGAGTTGGTGTGAAGAGCGATGACGTCATCACTGCTGCCTGCTGCTCCAACCACACAAAGACATCTGACCAACTTTCCGAACGCCACACTCTGGCTTCTATCCATGCAGGGGCCGATTTTTAATTTCTGGGGCCTCACAGAAAGTCACCCCCCGTTCAGATGTTTCATAAACTAAATAAACAGCCAGTGAGTAGAGTCAGAATATCATAGCTAGCTAGCTGCTTAGCTGAGCATGCTGCTTCAGCATCTCCTAACTAAAGGGACACATTTATTTAATATTTAGTTTAGTGCCTATTTGTGAGCAACGGGGGGCCCCATGCAAAAGCATGATTTGAGAACTATTTGCATAAAGAACCAAATATTTAGCTTAAGCTACCAACTAAAATCAAAACACCAAAACAGCACAAGTCATGTTGATAAAACATCTATTTACTTGTTTTCCATAGCTGCTTATCCAGATGCAGTATAGTATGATGCTGAGCGTGGGACACATCTCAGAAAGCCTTGAGAACAAGGCCTTAGATGCCAATCCATCAGAGGACACAAGCTTTGGCAATTCAGAGACACAACTTCACATATTTACATGTCTTTGGACTGAAACTGTACACAAAGGGGTGTGGCTGGGATCTGGACATTCAAAAACACTTCTGAGAATTATAAAACATTACGACCAGTTACATTCCTATCATGTATAGGCTTAATCCAGGGAAAGAGACAAGATTACACCTGTTAAACAAAAGAAAAAAAACCTGTTCTTTCTATTTCATTACAGAATTTCTCTTTGATGAACGTGCTAAAGAGTTTTACTCAATTTCATAAGTGCAATAAGACCAATAACCCCGGGTCAAACTATACTGAAATTCTAATGGGAAAAACTACATTTATAAAAAAAAATTATAAAAAGTGATAGTGATCTTGTCTCTGAATTGCAGAAATGATCGTGGAAGCACCTGACATCGGACGGCTCAAAGTCATCGTCGTTCCCCTGCTCCACCTCGCTGGGCTCGCTCAGAGCCTGGGCCAGCTTGGAGCTCCCGTCGTAGACGCGGTAGTAGATGGGCTGCAGCTGGTGGGCATACCATTTGGGCTTGTCCCCAATCAGGGAAGGGTCAAACACATCTGGGGGAGAGATGGTCATATACCGATCAGGGAAGGGTCAAACACATCTGGGGGAGAGATGGTCATATACCGATCAGGGAAGGGTCAAACACATCTGGGGGA
>JAODJW010000019.1:19860627-19873899 GCA_026777045.1 Hyperopisus bebe
CAATTAATTGGTTTTCCATTATTTCTTATGGGGAAAATTCGATCAGAACTCAAACTTTTTAGGATTCGATCTGGAGTACTGAACGGATTAAGTTCGAGTTCCGAGGTGCCACTGTATTTAGTTAGCTCTACAACAGCTGAACTGAACCTTCATATTCAACCAAGTTCGTTGTAGTTTTCCCCATTGCAAATAAAATCAACTGCAAATTAATCGTCTAGCTTTGTATTTATCTATCCATATTCTATAACCACTTATCCAAGACAAAGTCAAGGCCTGGATCCTAAACCCAGGAAGCACTTGGGGGGGCAGGACAGGGTGCGAGTTGTTTATTATTCATATACAAGCAAAGAAGAGCTCCCCCCCCCCCCCAGTATATCTAAGGCAGTCACACAAAACACTACGATTTCAAATCATTCTTTACCGCTTCTTCCCCTGTTTTCAAGGTTTCAGCTGTGATGCAAACTTTCAACACAATCAGGAGATGGCCGGACATTTATATATTGAAGATGAAATTTCATGCTCTGTCAGAACACGTCACGTCTTCAAATAATAGGCACATAAAGAACATTCATTCTCCGAAAGCAGGAAGACCTGCCCTCCAGAAACAATAAGATTTTAAAATCACCCTCATGTTTCTAGATTATCCAGACTGAACACACTTGTTTTCACTGTTATATAACACCAACAACAGCCCCCATTCCATGCTGGTTAACAATCTCTTTTTATTGTTCATTGTTCTGAGGCAAGAGCACAAACAAATCTGATTAGGGAATTGAGACAATTAAAATACAAAACAAGAAATATATATATATATATTATATATACACACACACACACACACACACACACACATACAGTACATACATACATACATACATACATACATACACACACACACAACATGCCAGAAAAATGCAGATTCTACACCGATATCAAAAATAAATTTAAATTAACACATCCCCATTTAAAGCATAGAGGTTTGGCTGTAAAAACAAAAACAAATCGACATTTGAAGCCAGTAAAAAGGCAGGTCCAAACATAAGTAATGTAAAATTGATAAACAGAACAGGAGAACTGTGGCCTAAACCAAATTTAAATTGATTTTTATATTGATCGAAGAAAGAAAATCAACACATGAAGGTGCTGGCTAAGTTCAGGGTTTATGTTATTGTTATTTAATAGACATTCTGCGGGGAGAGTCTTATCAAGAAAAGTTTAGCTTATTTATACTATAAAATATCATTTTTCAAACTGTCAATAGAACTATACTTATGACCTATTATTATCATTGTTATCACATCATTTGCTGATATTGTTACAGGGTATTTTCCGATCTTTTTATTATGATTATGACAAAAATTGAAATTAATTTTATTGCCTCACTACAGAGTTATCCATGACTCATGTGACTGAAGAGGTTCTCAATCTGACTCACACAAGCTAGTCCTGATAAGTCTACAAGACACACTGTATGACGAACAGCAAAGAGCTGTTCTTCAACAAAAAGTCTCTATCCATGAAAAAGAAAACAGGTGGGTTGTGGGTGTATGTTACGAAGCATTTGAAAAGTATCTCTGTAGTGACACGACTCCCCTAGAATAGAACAAAGCTGGAGTAACAGGTGACTAAGTTATACTACAATAATTCGTGATATAATGCTGATCACTATGAAGATGTTAATGATGATGACAGGTGTCAAGCTATGAGTAAGTAGAGAATGCCGTCTTTAACAGAGAGAAGTATAAAAAAATACTGTCTCAAAATCTCCTACCATCTCCTAACATGCCGCATTAATGCTGCTAACAGGATTATAGAGCATTCTTACTGTACTATGTCCACACTAAGGTAAATATAAAGATACAGTAAATCCTTCATTTCCCATTTGCACAAGTACAGGTAGACTGGAATTCTTCTCTACGCCTGCCCCGTCTTGCTCTCCATAGCTTGGGGGTCACAACGCAGGATCAGCCGGATCTAGAGCTGGGGGATAAGGCCCTTCCTGAGGGGCCGTACCCGAGGCGGGGCCCGAGCCGGCGGCCTGCCCAATCACAGGCCCTTCCTGAGGGGCCGTATCCGAGGCGGGGCCCGAGCCGGCGACCTGCCCAATCACAGGCCCTTCCTGAGGGGCCGTATCCGAGGCCCGAGCCGGCGACCTGCCCAATCACAGGCACAGAGGCTAAGCCTGCTGACCCACTCACCCCTCAGGAATCCCCAAGATATATCACTTTTCTCATACTGCTTTGAATTCTGGGAATTAGAAATCTTATTACATTTAGGTCAAGGGCATCCACTATGATTTGAGCTCAAACCTACTGTGCAGGGGTCAGCTTGGAAGCCATATGGCCAGCTGGTCAACACCATCAGTCACTGGTGACTGGAACAGTCCCCGGAGACACCCTCCCTCCTGACTCACATCTCTCCTCCCCAATCACCAGACGCAGTCTCTCCCATAAACCCCAAGCTAATCTGATTCTGCTTGGTTGCTGTAGCAACTCAATCTGCTTTCTTCACTGGCCTAGCAGTGAGGGCTATTTTTATCTAAACATGCTGACCCAAACATGAGCACAGGCGGAGGGGGGAGAAAAAGCCATTGTTGATGCTGACCATGCTAATCCTGCTTATGTAAGTAAATAAGTCTTCAAGAATCAACTGCCTCCAGTGGCCAAAACAACAATTGCGTCAACAGTCCAAGAAAACCTGAACAATCACAAACAATCCACAACTTACTATTATAGTTATTTATTTGATTTTTATGGATATGACACCAAGTCTTGGTGAGATGCAACATCATTAAGGAAAAAAAAAATATATGCATTACTACTATTAACAATATGAGCTTCAGGGATCCAATACAATATGGATGAAATTTATATTGATGCAGTAAAATTCCGTTATAGTGGACTCGCTTATAACGGAATATCGTCTATAATGGACGAAGTCTGCTGGTCCTGGCTGTGCGCCTTTACAAACATGCAGAAAAAGCATCAGATTTAGCGGACTCCCATATAACGGAATTTCGCTTATAACGCATAAACAATTTGGTCCGCAGGGCCGCTTTTAGCTGTAGTTTTGTTCGCCATAACGGACATGCAGGCTTCGTCTACAAGGTGCGTGGCGTGCCGGTGATATCCAGCGCAGATACGTAGTGGGGATTATTAACAGTCACGGATCTGGTCAGGTAAAGTTGGATTACTACATGTACAATATGATAATCTATACCACAAGTGTGTCTACTGGGATGTGGCATGAGTAAATGGTGTCCTGTTCTGGGTTTACAGCAACTCAGATATAACAGACTGTTTTGCCAGGTCCCTTGAAGTCCGTAATAACTGGATTTTACTGTAACATGCAAAAGGACAATCAACTTTGCATTTCTATTTAAAAAAATCAGCTTTCCATTTGTAACAAAGAGTAGTTACAAAGTATGGCTGCTACAGGTTTCATGGGGAACCTTGTTTATCATACCAGTGTCTAACTGCTCTCTAACAAGTAGCTATGCCTGTAAATTTGGTAATACCTTATATCATCCATCTTATTAAAGTTTTATAACACACAAACGTAACAGTTCACTTTCATAGACTGTTAACACAAGGCTTTATTCCTTCAATATCAATATTACAAGATGCTGAAGGGCTGATCGCATCCAGGCAGCTGTTGACAAATACTCGTGCCCCTTCCAAGGCCAAACGAGGCTCACTGTCACAATTCTGGAACACGAAGGCGAGAAACACGTCTGAAGCAGGAGTTCTTAATTGAATTTTTCAATCCAAAGCACCTTACGTACTTCGAATCCTGTTGCGTTTTCCCATTTTTCAAGCTGGAAATTTACCAAGACAATCGTTTCCATCCATTGACCATACTCAAGGGAAGGGGGCTCCCTCCAGGGGCAGGAATCAGCCCTCCCCCCGATACAGCAAAACTGATTAAGCTATTATAGCAACAAAGCTCCAAGCCCCAGGTTTCCATTGATTAGCTGACTTAGCCTCCCCCCCGGACCTCCTGTAGACTCCCCAGGGTGCACATTTGTTTACTCTACACCTGCTCTCAGCCACCAGGCCTCAGTCCTGGCAAGATACTCGACAGAGTTGCATGCGCACATGGAAACCTAGAGCTGGAGTTTACAGGGCCAATGTAACCACCATTATGAGCCAAGGATATTCTGAAAAATCTCTTGCCAGTGCCAGAAGACTTTCACAGACCAAGGTTGTTTTTCTTTTCATAAGGTAGAGTTCTACTATTGTAACAGAAGAGCAATGTGGACTGGCTGCAGAAGGAAAGGCGCTCTGCTAAGGAGTCTGCTTATTTATATTGTACTCATTCAGCAGACAATGTTATCGGAAATGACATGGAGCAACTGAGGCTTATGAGTAATGGTCAAGGACCCAATGGAAAAAATAATCACTCTGCCACACATTCATCTTGACATTTGTACCATTGGACAGATCCAAATCCAGTGGTGGACATGACTAACTGAAAAGTTAGCAGATTAACGGTTATCAAAGCTAACTCCACAGTTTAATTCGATAACAATAGACTGATAAACCACAAAAATTTTGTGGAAGCTAATGATAACCGCTACCCGCTAACTTTTATTACTTGATTTTAGTTTTGGTTTTTGGCTCTGAAACCCTTAAAAACAGACCTAGAATTTTAACCTGTTCTACTCTGAAGCCCCATAGGTCAGATTAGAGGGATTACAGTGCATATGTAGGATTTGGATTCTGTAGAGTATCCGGTACAAATCTGCACTGAGATTTTCTTTCTATGATATTCCATTAGCAAGATATAAGAATTTTTATAGGAGAAGCCCTATTTGATAACTGGGCCATGCATGCATTTTGCCCCCAGTGACGCCGCTTGGGGACTATGAACATGGTGCCGTTTACCCAGAACTAGGAAGGAGGGTATCGGCTCCGTCAATTAGAATCCGGAAACAACAACAGAGGACCTGTATCATGAAGCAGGATTTCTTCTTTACCCGGCTAACTTACCGTATTAAAGGGAGACTGTGCTAAATATAAGTGAAGGAAGATAAAGTCCATTTAAACCGGAGTACCTTGGATTTAAATCCAACAAGTTATCTGACTAAGCAAGAAATCCAGCTTCATGATTCAAGCCCCTGTACTCCACTTACTTCAGGCTACCCCAGTTTGAACGTACTTTATATTTGTTTACTTACAAATATACCCAGGGTACCTTAAATTCAACAAGTTATTGACCAATCACATCTTGTGTTTACAAGTAGTCAGCCAACAGCATGCCTGATAGACTGCAGCAGACATGTTCACAACAGAACAAATGTGTGTGATTATAGGGTTTACAAAAGTTTTTGTCTGTTAAACTTTATTTGAGTGGATTTATAGTTAGCAGAACTAAATTTAGAGGAAGCTAACTGGTCCACTAACAGTTTTAAAAGTTATATGAACCGCTAATCTGCTAACTTTATCTTCAATAAATTAGTGGATTAGCGGAAACCTGCCCCCCACAGTGCTAGTCTCACTAAATGCAACATAATTTCACCATTACCATGCAAAAGTTTGGCATTAACCAGAAACTTTTTTACGGCTATAAAAAGCATCACTGTTGTACCTGTTAAATGGTATCATTTAATAATTTATTTCAATATGGCTACGGAAAACATTTTTTTTTTTTGCAAAGATCTTTCCTCCAGAGTGACAAGTGACATTCAACAGCTCTACCATAAACCCACAGCAACCAGTTTGTGGTCTGGCTCTTATTCACTTTAATAATTCAAAGCTGCATAAAAAATGTATAGCAGTTACAAAGTCCCCTCAGACAGTGAGACAAGGAGAGAGTCACTGCAAAGCTGCCACTGCAAGGTACACTGGGAACTTCTATAAAAACTTCATAAAACTGAGGCTATTAAGGAATAAGGTTACCCTTATAATATTTTATAACCTTAATGTAATTTAACCACCATATCATTCATCCATCTCCCAAATGTTCATTCAACATCTCCTAGTCGGAGTTGTGGGGAAAAAGGTAGAATTGATAGTCCATGACAGGGGACATACATGAAGACTACAGACAAACCGGGAGGAGGTCTGGAGCATATCCCAGGACGCATGGAACTCAAGATCCATTCCCTCTAAGCCACCATGACCCCATAACATACTTTATATGAAATTTAATTGGAGATGTCAAAACCATAAAGCTACAAAAATCCATTTAGCACAGGAGATGAAGACGCGCCCAGCCATCTGTTTAATGGACAGCTGGAAAATATTACATCAGTATGTTTTTAGGTTAATAAAGGGTCCCTGGAAAACAATTTCCCTCTTAGAAAAGCAAAACAAGTTCTGGTAAAATATTATACAACTCTTCACAGAGACCCTTCACCAGAGACTTCTCTTCAATTAAACATGTATAAAAAGCCTGTGAAACAGTTATTAACAAAATACCTGTATGAGCTAAGAATATCTCAGAGCCATTCCCTGTTCCCATTCACTCCTCAATTGCTTCCTGATAATCACCATCATTACCAAACTATGGGTCCTTCAGGATATTTCTACATGAAGCCTAAGTCCTCAGTATTAAGGCCAGTGAATTACTGCACTGGAGAGCCTGCATTGGGCCTGAAATAATGACCGAATGATCGCATGGACAGTATATATGTAGTGCAATGATTAAGGCCACATTGTCGTGACCAAGAAGGTCATCAGGTCACCTCCCAGAGGTCTTGCTGCAGCACCTGTGAGCATCTTTGATAATTAAAATACCCGGTTTTATACATTGGTAAGTTAAAGAGATGCAGGCTAAACAAGTAAATACACTATTATAGCTTATTGATTTATTGACAATGAATGTTAAATCCTAGAGTGGAGGAGCCACGGCCTGTTTCAGAGGCAGACACACCAGCATGTGCGCTAATGAATGCTAGCACGGGTTAACATTTAATCCGTTATTTCAATAATTGATATTATATATACAGTATGACACACTGTAGAGTTTTGGGAGTAATTTCTTCAGATGAAACATATTACAGAAAACTGAGCAACAAAAACCTATGCTATTAAACAGCCTGTACTGCAGTTTAATATTCTGACATATAATCCTCCAAGCATCTTAAGGAATCAAAGTGTAATTCAAGTCTTATTTTGAACATATTAATGTTGAAAGGACTGATACAATCAGTAACAGACACCATTATGAATGTGTATACAGGGAGAGATAAAGAAAATGAGATATAGTAAGGGAAAAAGTAAATTTCATTACATATATTACAAAAAACATTTCACTAGAGCAAAATCCACCACAAATACCTACACTCTTCTTATTGGCCCCATTAATGCAATACCCCTGGTCTGCCAGGTTCATTAAAATTTCAGATTCATAAAAATTCAAAAATTACTACCATCTAGGATACACCATGAATTTAAAAGTCCTCCGTTTTAGGATTATGTGAATATCGAAGAGGCTTGCTAACATCAGTGTGTGTAAAGAACTAGGTTTCCCAAAATTAGTCTAAATATTTCTTTTTCTCCATATATTGTGGTGCAACTCATGTTGATTTCAAATAATTCATTTTGAGTATTATTTTAATTAAATCTTCACTTGGAAAGAACAGTAAAAAAAAAAAAAGTCAAGAATTGACTTTGCCAAGAATGTCTGAATGTTTTTGCAAGGCACTGTACAGAAAGGTGTCCTTTTTTACATATGAATGTCAACTGCAGCACTAAAAATAAACTTCTTAATAATATTCCAGGATAAATTTACTGGCAATTCATTTGAGGTGTCATAAAGGCAACCTGCAAACACGCCGGCACATACTGACGTCAATGAACCATCAGCAGGACCCGCAAAAAGGGAGCGCAGCGCTATCCAATTACCTCTTATTTTCGGGGATTACCTTTGCAATCAAAAGCGGACAGCGGAATACTGGCAGAGCAAACAGCCCCGTCTCTCATTCAGTTTATTTTTAATTATTCGCAGGGGAGACTCTATGTAATACCATCAGCCCGACAGAGGGGAGCAACAAAGAAATACGGGGAAGTAAAACAAACTTAGCATGGTAGGTAAACAAGGGCCCGGTGCTTAATCGTGTTAACAGAAGGGGAGCACAAATAGTATCTGTGGTCAGAGTTTAAACTTCAAAATACGCTACTGTCAAAGCTGGGTTCGAGGGAAGCAAAATCATATAAAGTAATTTATCAATGCTTCCACAGAACAGTATCATATTACCCATTGCATGTTCACAGTAATGCAGCTTATGCGGTGTAATCACAAGACACTGGCCCAATGAGGAAAAGCGTGGATTTGCACCACTTAAAAAAACTTACAACAAATAAGCACCAATGACAACGCGATTTAAGCCTGCTCAGTGCGGCCCTCATCGGATCAGCTGCAGCCTACAGCCCATTTGATTTAGTTTAACACTACATCCTCTCTTTATTGATGCCACATTAATATTAAATTGACGTCTCTACAATTACTAATAAGAAGTAAACGGCACAACGAAATTCATTTTACAGTTCGGGCCGCGACTCTTGCAGGCTTGTCATGTGCTTGTAAGGCTGTCATCTGTTTGATCATGTTGAAGCTGCAAAGCTCGCAGTGAGCAGCACGGCGTACCCGTACACACTGAATAAATGACCGGACAGGCCCCGGCATTAATGTGCCCTGATCAGAACTGCCCTGCAGCTGACGGATGTGCGCCAATGCTGAATGGCTAGTTTAGGATTTAGAGACGGATAGGGATACATCGGGACGCTTTACACGTCCGTCCACAGTACATTAGAAGGCAGGCAGCAAACACTGTGAACGCGATCACACTAGCCGGAGAGATAATAGTGCACAGTCCGGTGGGATACACGTGTCCCAAACCAGCGATGAGTAACAACGGAACGGGTCAGCTACGTTTTCAAGAAGAAATGAGCCATCTTTGAAGAAAGTACGTCTACGTGCCTATCAACTCTGGAAAGCACTACTGACTGCTTGCAGCTGTGATGATGCTCACTATAAGGTCCTGCCGGTTTGTCACGAACCGCGTCGGAAAGTGCACGACTGCCTGACAACACCTACATAAAAACGACGCTGTATCAAGTTTTTTTGAGGCTCCCTGCGCTTGTTACAGCAGCTACTGTGAACTTTTTTATAATACCTTCCTCGTTAGTTATAATGCACAGCCACTAGAGAAAATGCGTATGTTGAATATAACAAATAACGACAGTCAACAATATACTGCTAATTACTCTAAAAATGCTTTCTTTGCTCGTCCACTTACCTGTCCGATTCGGCTGTATGGCTTTCTGGTAAACTATAATGGACTCAAGACGTTTGGTGGTTTCTGAATAATATTCCAGGCGTACTTATTAATGATCGGAGGCATAGGAGCCGCTCCTTTGTGCTCGCCGGAGAGATGCTGCACTACAAGCCAGTCGGGCTGCATGACAGCTCTCACCTCCGCTACGACGTCATCGCGTCCAGTTCCGCATCGCGTGGGAAGATCCTACTATCTTCCCGAGCGGGGAGGTCGACAGCGGCTCGTGTAGCTCGCGGCTGTGCGTTTTTCTCTGCCTCCTATCGCCTACAGCCTTCTTCGCCATTGCGGTGTATGTAAAATTGTGTAGAGCTGTAATTGTAAAGTTAGCATGAAGTGGCCGGAACTATACGTTCAATAATAACGAAATCGGACTGTATATATTAGCCGATTCATTTGTACAAGCGCGTATTACATCCCCCCTTTGTAATAGTATAGCCCATTTGGACCTTTAGTGTGGACTAAGCGTTGAGTTCCAACTGTTGCAAGTTATTCTGAATTTTATTTGCAGATGCTTTCATTTACGCTAATATTGCAGGTATGAAGTATTCCCCGACATACATATACGTAAGGAGGGTAAGATAATTCATAAACAAATTAGATGAAGGTCTGGGAAATTAAAGTTAGATTTTCTTTTCGCAAGTAAAAGCTCCCCCTAGGGGAATATTGTGTTAATGACATTGTTTACGAGAAGAAACGGTGCTCGCGTGTGTAAATTTCGATTTTCTGTATGGGTAACCAATTGATCAATGGCGACTTAAACCCAGTTCGTTTTTCGCGGGGTAAGCAGTAACTCTATAAGCAGCGTAATTTATTCTTGCTCGAGGATCAGACTCAAAGGTTTATTAAGTTCTTGCAAATTTTGAAATGCGTACAAAAATCTGTGGCTGATGCTGTAGAGCAGGATAGTACAAGTTAAGTAATATAAAAGCTTAACTACCAATAAATGATTCTCTGCAGAAAAAGGAATCCCATTCAAGAAATTATTCGTTTTATTTTTAGCGTGCTAGGCAACTGTATACTTCGATCCTCAATCACTTTGAAATTAGAAACAAACATATACACAAATTTTAATACACATTCGGTTCAACAAGGTACTGCAAAAATAGTCTTTCATAATTAAAAAAACATCTGTGCATATTTTTGTCAGCATTTTACACATAAAAGCAGGACAAAAGGAATTAAGGCAACAGTTTTAGAAATGAAAACAAATCTAACACAGATAGCATAAAGTAAAAGGGAAACCATCGTTTCAGTTCTGAAATATACTTTTAAACGTTTTGGTATAACAATCCGGGGATGACGAAGCCTGATACAAGTAAGTTTTGCTAAACATTTTAAAACAAGCGAAATAAGCAATTGTTCATGGAACAATACAATTGTATCACAAAGATTTATAGGTGCATTAGAAAGCCCGTATAAACCAGCAGATGTCCAATTCAAGTGTGGTGTTATATTCCAGTCAGTGAACCATTCTTCAAATTAGACCATTTGACAAAATAAGTGGAATGAAAACAGAGAAAGGTACTTTAATTTTGATGCTACAGGATAAATCGAGGCACAGCATCAGTATTTGCCAAGGTTGTAGTAGGAAACGTACCTTTGACCTGCACTTGGTTTATTTCCATCTACTTTTGAATCAGTTTTCCAAAAGAGAAAAAACTGAAAAATTAAACAAGCACCTTTATCCTTTCCCTGATGCTCTGAATGTATCGATTTCATTTCAAATGCACAATCAGAATTTTATTACTCAAAGCAAATGTTGCACTAGAACTTAATAAATGTTCCCCCTGGGTCTGACACAGCAGCACCTAAATGGAAAGTTTACTAAACTTCAAGAAACACTGCTCTATTCAAAGAGCTACTTGTGATGTTTGTGTGCTACTTGTTCAAAGTGCCCCACTTAGGTTACTATTGCGCCCCCCCCCCCCCCCGACCCCGCCCAAAAATATCACAGATGAGACCCAAGGTTAAAGTGCTAAAGCTCAGAGAAAGAGGTGGTCACGTGAAATAAATGCTCTGTTTTATTTTGTAAACTGCAACTTGCCTCGGGTATAGCAGCGGTATAATTTACTGCAGCTCTTCCACATTGAAAGTATACAAAAGTATCCCTGTAGCATCCATACATTCTTTACTTCTCTAAATGACATGGGGGGGGGCAGAGAACAATTTGCAGACTCACCATGAGGAAGACAATGTTGTGAGTGTAATACAGTAGATTCAGACAAACTATATTATGTTTGTCTGGGTCTAGGTATACGTGTGTTTTTATGCAACGTTATTCTGTAATGTTTTACACTTTGCCTCTAACCTGCAGGGCAATATTAAACACTTAATTACCCACATAAACATTCTGTCAGTACGAGACATAATATGCATTCTATGATTAAGCATGCCACACCCCGCTAAAGCTCCCTAGTTTAGTAAAGTGAAAGATGCATTTTCTGAATGTAATTCATTGTAGCATTAACACTGGCTGTCAAGTCTGAAATATACTGTAAGTACAGAGCTGCCAGGTTATGCAGAGTTAACAAGGAATTCCTTAATGACATAAGCCCAAATGTTTTATTTCATGCCCTGATCTGAATTCCCCATAACTCTTCCAGGATGGACCATATATATATATATATATATATACGGGTATAGCCAGAAACACAAGCCTACAATTTCCTGAGGCAGTATCTGTAAGAAGAGTATTTCTTAAAACCTGCATTAAGTGGAATAAAATTTATATTCGCGACTTTGGCTTTGTCCCTTCAGATTTTTTGCTCTGTGGAGAGGAGTACATGACCAGGAGTTGTGATGCAGAGAGCTGAACGTTACAGAGGAATGCCCAGAGTAAGGGAAGTGTCACATCCGTCTCTGGGAGGGATCGAAACCTACAGAGGTATACGCTCCAACCAAACTCTTCAATCCTGACAGGATTTTGGCAGGACTGAAGGTGGCCTAAAAGGCAAGCCAAGAATGTGATGGTGACACACTGTCACTCGTGGACATCCCAGATCTCTGACAGGAGGGGTGGAAGCTTCTTGTCCTGGAGACGCAGGGCAAAGACCTGCTCTGAATGGACGCTGCTGAGGGTCCGCAGGCTCACTAGCTTCATCAGCATGCGTGGGAACATCAGGTGGTCCTGCAACACATGGACAGAATGAGTTCTGCTGGATTCTTCTACTCTGGTAGCGGCAATGGCAGCACCTGGCAGGCTGGTGAAGGAAGCACTTTGCATACAAAAGTTCTTGGGCCACATGCTTGCACAGAAACCATCTGCTTTACGCTGAGGGATGACAGTTGTTTTAAACACCGTAGGATCCACTTGAGAACACAAAGCGACAAATACAATTCATACTAAAGATCAGTAACATTTAGAACTAGTGATTATCACACCCAGGTTTTCTGCAACAGTTCCAGTACTTACTGTAGGTCTCTTTAACCTGATGTAAGAGTGAAGAGCATCCACATACGGCTGCTGAAGTCTTTCCACTAAATCATGGTCTTGCACGTTAGGACGGTCTGTAAAACACATCAAGAGGTGACACAATAATTAAGAACATGGACTTGTGTCCTGAAGGTTGCCCCAGCATAGATATGATGAAGTATCTTTGCTTAAAGAGAATCATCCAGTATGAATATTTATGTATTCAAACTAGGGCTGTCAAAATTAACGGGTTAACGTGGATTAATCCATCATCACGATGAATCTAATTAAAATTTTTAACGCAATTAACCCATCTGCAGCTCAGAATGACTTAAACCCTGAAATGTCTCTGTCAACCCATTTCGGGCAGTTGTGGTGCGTTCCATTTGCCCTGGGAACTCGTATTCCGAGTCGGATTCCAACATGTGCGCTCCCGTTTCTCAGAGATCCAAGAAATATCTCGGAGCAGCACATAGGATCCTGAGTTCAGAATCCAAGAGGGCTGCGCCCTTTATCAACAGAAGGGAAAGTTGTAGTTTTATACTGTTTAAGCACTACTTCTCATTTGTGGCTCATT
>JAODJW010000019.1:19873999-19888095 GCA_026777045.1 Hyperopisus bebe
CAATGGCAATTAACCGGGCTAGAATTGGATTTCATGATTAGTTGGATTATTTGTCAGATTTACGGTAGTTCGGGCTAATTTTAAGTGAACAAAGATAAAGGCCATTTAAACTGAGGTACCTTAAATACGACAAGTTGTCTGGCTAAGTTGTCTCACAGTTCTTACTCACAAACACAGGTATACATATATCTTTCAGCAGTTCAGCAGTCCCAATAAGCATACAGCCTCCTGCCATCTGCTCAGTGATGGGATGAAGCGGGTAAAAGTTTTCCAACCTGCTGAGAAGATGTTGATGGCGATGAGCAAGGCGTATTCGGCTTCATCCAGATGCAGCTCATTCATTCCCTTGGAAAACTCAAAGATGGGGTTGATGAACTCCAACTGAAGCCCTTAAAATATGAAAATACATTCAGAAGTTTAATTTTCTGGGAATTAAAACAAATTGAAGCTGAGGAAATAATACGAGTCAATGTACTAAAAACTGATCCTAACAGACAAGAAACTTTTTGGATGGGTGCAAACCTGCTTTTGCAAAATCCTCCTTATTGTAACTGAAATCCTTCAGAAATGTGATGCTTTCAATATCAGGATTGTACCTTCGTGAGGTTTCCAACAGCATGATCTGAAGAGAGTATTTTAATATACGTGTGAGTAACAGAAGAGAGGAAAAAATAAAGGACCTCGGCAATGAACAGAGGCTTAACAGAAGAACAGTAAATGGCAGGACTCCCATAAAAAATGTTACAAATAAAATGCCACCGTCACCAATCTGATGGGTGCGGTTCAGAAACCGACTTGCCATATGCTTCTTCAGAGAAGAAGAGTGTTGGGCTTCACCTCGATGGTGGACGTCTTGAGCAAGGCGATCTGGTCCTCTCGCGTCAGCTCCAGGAATCCCGGCAGTTGCTTGGCGAAGTCTACGATCTCCTGCACGGACATGATGGCCAGCTCGGTGAAGTGGGCGAATCTCTGCTGCCGCACCTCCCGGTTCAGGGGGTCCTGGCTCTGGGGCCAAGGCTGGGGCCAGACAAAGTGAAACCAAACTGATCAACAGCTGCAAGGCATTAAGACCCAGGGTGGGCCCAAATATGAGTTGACCTGTGCCATCAGAACCTACGTACGGTGACTTTGGGCTGGTCTATGAAGGACCTCCTGTTGCACTGTTTCTGCATGGTCACAAGCTTCTCAATCATCTCTTGCTGCTGCGGCGGTAGCTGGGCTGACTCGGCCCCCGGTGTGGGGGTGGCCAGAACGACAGAGCTACGGGCTGACTCTTCCTCGTGCTGCTTCTTCATTTTCTTCAGCCTGATCTGCTCCTCTGAGAGGACACCTGAGTCATGGGAACAGTGCGTGTTTAAGCACAGCATGATGTGCTCAGTGAACCCACCTTCTGTGCTTTCATTCCTGCCAAATGGTTGTATAATGCCTTTACTTATGGTTTAAATGGGTAACAGATATATTCCTAATGCGGTATGGTGGCTCAGTGGGTACCGCAGTTACCTCGCGCCCCCAGGATTGCTTATTTGAATCTCACCTCCGTTCTGTTTTTGAAGAGTTTGCATGTTCTCTCTGAGTCATCGCATTTCCTCACAGTCCAAAGGTATGCTACGCTTATTCTAAATTGCCCATAGTTTCATATGCCCTTGAAATACACTGGCATCCATTCTACAGTGTAATACCTGTCAGGGTCACCTGACCGGGATAAGCACTTGGAAGACGGCTGGAAACAAATATAAATAATATGCAAATAATATTTCTACATATCTGTTCACATAGTTAGAGCAGTGTCACATCCCAGTAATAATGCTTTATTTGCTGTTTATGAATACAGGTAGGTTGGAATGCTTTGCATATCCCACCTTGCTGTCCTTTGAGACCCACACATATATGCATTTGAGAACAAAGACTGATGTCAGGGCACAGGGTCACCCAGTGATCTGGTGGCCCTGGAGCATTTTGGGGGGTAAAGGGCCTCACTCAAGGGCACAAGTGAAATGTGACGATTTTGCCGAGCGGGGGGTTTCAAACCAGCAACGTTCTGATCACAGGCACAGAGGGCTGACCTACTGAGGCAGAAACCACCTCCTATGCCTGCTGATACAAGATCGCCGGCTGGAAGACGGAGCAGTTTAGGCCTTCAGCCAACAGGGGGCGCACTTACACTGCTCCAACATGCCCGCCTCCCGGCACTTGCGCAGCCGGCACTGCTGGCACTTGCGCCGCATGTACATGTCCATCTCGCATTTGCCGCTGTTCTTGCAGGTGTACTGGGCGCCCTTGATGACGCTGCGGCGGAAGAAGCCCTTGCAGCCCTCGCAGCTCAGCACGTTGTAGTGGAAGCCCGAGGCCTTGTCCCCACACACGCTGCACACCTCGTTGCCCAGCATCTTGGGGGCCGGACCCTTCTTCCTCTTCACCGGCTGATTCTCTGCGGGAGGGACATGCTCCAATGACACACTCCTGCTCTGCATACACGCAACATGTGACTACACTACCTAGCTTACATATGACTGCTGACAAAGAACGGGCTGCTTGTCTCTGACAACATACCAAGTCTCTTTTCTCTCTCTGCACATTCTTGTCTTCTATTAAAACCGTGGAATATTTAAGCTTAATGTACAATTTAGCAAAATTAGGGGAGCCCAATTATGGAGGGGAAAAGATCCACAAAACACTATATGAACTCATAACGAAAGTTCTTTTGTCAAATATTTCTTAAAATCTTAAATTATAAACCACAGCAAATGGACACAGTGCCTTGGAAAACCATTCTATGCTCTAATTCTCATTTGCAGTCAAAGGAGTCACATTTAGTTACAACAAACTGTATGAACTAACAAAGTGAGTCATGATAAAATTTGCAACACTGCAGTTTCAGATAACATTTAACCAGTCTCTGTGCCTCTCCTGGGTCATCGTCCATCAGTTACCTGTAAAGTCTGTTTTGAGGTCACTGGAGTCCATGGACATGGAGCAGTGCAGCCCTGGTCCAATGGGCTCCCCCTGCAGGCCACCAAGGAGGAGGGGTTGCAGAGTCCCATCATGGCTGCTCTGAGTCAACATTGCACTGGGGGGCACTGCCAAACTTGAGTCCAGCTCTGGCACCACCCCAAACAATTTCATTTCACCTGCAGCGGGGGACAGCAAAGAAAAAAAAAAAAGCTAAATAGCATCACAGTTCTGAGAAGGAACACAATCTGGATCGGTTCGTCATACACGCTTGTCAGCCTATACAGGTATTTTCCTTTTCATTTGGAATTCAGGCTTCATCTCTCATTTGGCATGATGCCGATATTCTTTGTGAATGAGCACACAGAAAAGGAGATGTTACAAGGCATTTCAGGATTTCTCTGAATGCCACTAGCCAGAAATCAGAACTGACAAACCCAAATTGCATTTTTGAATTACAACCAAAGATGATGTAAAAAAAAAAGTTAAAGTGCATTTATTTTGCTCCTATTTTAGATAAATGCATTGCGAGGGGATTGTGGATAACATTAGTGACCTATGCTCAGGAAAAATTTGACCCTTTCAGAAAGACCCATTTGTGTAAGTGCTTAAATGGATTTCTGTACAACTGCTCTCAAAAATGGTTCAATCACAAAGGGAAAAACAGGTCTCAAGATAAAACATCATTTACCCACAGCTATACTGCAGATACATTTTAAATGCCCGTTATATTCTAGACGCACTCCTTTCAAAGAATATTTAGGTGAGATGAGAAAATCCCCAGAAAACTGGAGAGCAGAAGTTCACCCAAGCAGTTTAATAGCATATATAAACGAGTGCATGGGGGATGCAGCTACGATTACCTGCACTGTTAACACGCATGACATACTCTAAATCAATAACGTCACTGTCACATTCCTCTCCGGGCAGCGCCAAAGTGGGTCCAAGCCACCCTCATGGTCCAAGTCCCGCCTCCACAAGGATCAGTTTCCACACGGGACCAGCGGCCTAACCGTCAACGGAATGGACATGATGACATAAGTCCACAGCTCTAGCAGCAGACTCTACAAGGTTGCATTGACCTGGTAGCATCTTCTTGTGCTGCAAACCGGCTGGGTTTCCTTCCCCTGCAGCTTACAGCACCTGCTGCCCGGAGAAGCGAGGGTCCATGCACAGCATAGGGATTTCATCAGCAAACCTCCGACTCCTCCGCCCCACTTCCCAATGAGTTATGAAACACATGTTTACTCATTCAGGAACCCTAACAACATGTTCCAAATGTTCTGCCAGTGACCTCTGGACGTGACCCAAGAACTTACTGCTGATGACCACAGGTCCAAAAAAACGAATAAGAGGGGAAGTAGGGATACGACCAATCTAACGGCCCAAGCTGCTGAACACTCGCTCATCGCGGTTTTCTCAAGCAACAAGAATGTTATGTAGGCCTAGGTCTGGGTGCCACGTAGAATTCTTATGGTATATCGATATTTTCAGAAACAGATATAGAATAATGCAATACTTTTTATATCAATATACTTTTATTGTGCATTTAAAAAGGGCTCTTAAAGAATTTTTAATAGAAACCAATAGTATTCCGTCCTGGTCGTAAACAACACGAGATCCTCAGTCGTGACATTGCACCGACTCCCAGAATCCACAGCTAAAATCAAATTAGTTAGCATCTCAGGGGAATTTGCTGGAGGTTCGTTTTGATTTAAAACACTGACAAAAGGCTCACAGGTTAAATACATTGTGATTTGCAATATTTGCTTTATTTTGTTAAAGAGTAATAACTTAAAATGAGGGTCTTTCCAGTTATTAAGCACACTTTAAATGGTTGTCAAGCTTCTGTTTTAAAGCCATTTGGCAGATGTGTTAGATTTTGATTTTAGTTTTTTTGTTCATAAACATTCACCTTCCGTTTTAAGAGAACAATGTGGAGGCTGCTTTACTGAACCTCTGCAACACAGATATAGGCCTTGGCATAATTTATTTTTGTATATTTTGAGACTCCTGTTTACAATAGTGAAAATGTCTATGCTGAATAGTTATAGTTGTATATTTGCAAACAGGGAAGGAAATGCTATATATGCTTTTCGTTTTGAACACACTGTTTGAATAACAATGTTTGTGTGTATGGTGTGTGCATTTCTTAGTGGTCACTATTCTGCCTTTGCATACAAAGATATGGGTTTTGGTCCATATTGCCCAGCCCTATGCCTATCAGAAGATTTATTGGCTGGTCAGTTGTGCCTGTAGTCTATGACTGGGATAGCAGGTTTCAAGATACTTTCAAAATTTCAAAAGGATCTACTAATATAAAGCAGACTTTGAATTGTAAACATGTTGATATTAATGAAAATGTTTCATCTAAACAACATAATATAAAAGGCCTTTTAGATCAGATTTCGATCTACAGCAGCACGCTTGTCACAGACCTGTTTTCTCCATTTTAGCCTGTAGGTGGTGCGTTAGAGTGAGAACACCGATTCAGCAGGCAAGCCTGCAGATGACAACTGACCTGGCATTTCTTACAAGCAGGGAGAACGAAGGGAAGGCCAAGATATTGGCTTACAGTGACAGGGAATTAAATTTGTGTTGAAAAGAATCACATATAAAATGTTTTAAATTCAACCTCAGGCTTACGGTATTTTCTCTATGCAAACAGGTCAAGCTGAAGTCAGTTAAATCTCTGCAATGTGAAAATTTAGCAGGAATGATTCACAGTCACATCATACTCTTGAATAACTTCTGACAAAACAAGTCTGGGTGACATTTTCATGAAAAGGTCTTTTGTTCATGCACACATAGCCAGATTATCAATTTCTACTACAGCCTCCAATTCACCATGAAACAAGCCTTCTGTTGATTCATTTATTTTTATTCCAGCGATGTATTGGCATGTGGGTTTTGTGAGCAAGTCTAATGTGGGTTGTGTTAGGCGAAAGGGATGGCAATTAGGTCTGCCAGACCAGTAAGGAGAACACAGCTACAAAGAAAGAAATTAAACAGGCAAAGCCGCGACCACCCATGCTGGTTAAGCATATGTGATTGTCTGCGCCTCTTAAATACATAAATCAGCCATAAATTCTAATGTTAACATTTTACACCAGAGTTCAATTTGTAACCGTCTTAAGACTGAATGGCTACTCATTAAATATTTTGCCTCAGCAATAAAAAAAATAAAGTTTTACTTTCCCGTGTAACAGTAGTTATGTTTAGTAGTTTTGTGTAACAGTAGTTATGTTTTAATGACAATATCATGGTAATCAGCCAGCTAGAAATACCAGAATGTTTCAAAGCAAGCTACCATTAGCCACTACTAAGTCGATACCAATACTGGGCAACAGGAAAAGTGGATCATCTTCTGCTGTATTTCATACAGAAAAAAATGACCTAATTTAGGAAACTCTTTACCACATATAACCCCCGCACATATAAAAAACTAAGACAAAGGTCATCACAACACAACTAAAAGGGAACCAGAGTTTATTCGGCCAAAACTCTGGTTATGCCAGCACTACTCACACCTCATTTTCGGATAAAAAGAAGCGGACTGACAACAAAAAAAAAAGAGACCCTGCTGTTGTCGTAAGTAGCTTCAATAGAAGCTAATGGATCTAACGAGAACTGGCCAAAGAGTTGCATTGGATAAGTTACTGCCTGGAAACTAAAATACACAGTACATCAAAATACGTCCTCAAGCTCCCCAGCCACCCCATGGGGAAAGCGCCGACTTCCCAAAGCAGAATGTTTGGTATTCATGGCTGCTGGTGACACGGAACAACGCATACAACCTCCATTTCCAGTGTAGCCCTTTGAGGAGGCGGCCTCCCGGGCAGCGTAGGCTGGCTGAATAAAGCGGCCCTTCATATGGGGCTGAGGGAAAATTCCTGACTCACTGAGACTTTGCCATGCCATGAGTCAGGCTGCACACAGAGTGGCATTTGCGATGCACATGACAACCTTTCTGTAAGCTTGGGAGACCCACCCTGGTGGCAAAAGGATACAATGGCTACAGGAAAGCCCTGAGCTTATCCAAGTCCAAAAATCCTGTGGTCTTTCTTTGGTGCATTTATTCACGGTAATTATTTTGCTTTTAGCCATCATTATTTGACTTGTTTTTATTTAAAACTCACTAATTAGGTCAGGGTTATGCAAGGTTAAGTATGTGGGGGGGATTTTTTTTTTTTAAGCAGATGCTTTAATCCACAGCGATGTAAATTATGTTTGAGAAAGCAGGGTCAGATAATCACTCTGCCAGCCCACAGATTCAAACTGGTGGTCATCCAATCACAGACAGCTTTTACCCTGCTGTGCCACTCACCACCCCTATTATATGATTAGGTTGAGCAAAAAGATGAGCAAAAAAACATGGGGCAAACAGACCAGGCAGATTTAAAAAAAAAAAAAAAAAAATAGCACACAACATCAATCATAGTCACACCAAGGATACATACTTTAAACTTACTAAGCAACATCTGATCTACTTTGTATTTAAGTATGTACAGGGGAAACAGAATCACACAGCAGCTACTTCGAGTGCTTATCTCTCCGGAGTTCTGCAGGTCTACCAACGGCCAACATTTGAACAAAAAGTGCATGAGTGGAAGTGAAATATTTACCATGGCCATCAGGGATAGTAGTCGCAGACAGTGTGGACATGTTTTTCACAGAAGCTTGTCATAACAGAATCAACCTTCACCCTGGAAAATATACATTTTCACACATGGGAAGAAATCAGCATCAGTATAACCTTGTATTATGTATATCAACCCTTATGTATGTATTTAAACCCTTGTGTCAAGCCCCCATTTTGCACCATCCTGTGTTTCGCATTTTAAGCTGCACTGTGAAAACCCTCCCCGTGTCACCTGCTGTCTGTATGTTGCACTGCAGTCATGGGGGACCGTTATCTTGTGCCACTCTATGCCTGTATATAGACAGTATGACAATAATGCCCACCTGACCTCATTTTCACCAACAATCATCAGAAAGGAGGAAGGTGACAGGCACACAGAATAAATAAAATTATGTAAAATAAAATAGATACCTGTATTCCAACCTATATAAAAGAATATGTTCCCATTGGAGTACTTTCATATGATTGTATTAACAGTTGCAATCAGGGAAAAAAAGAATATTTAAAATACCAATAGATATAGAAAGTATAACTATAAACAGAGAAAAAAAAAAACCTTTCTGCATTTTTTTTCCCCCAACAAATATCGTGGAACCCCCAGTTATGGAGATCTGACTGTACTTCAAAATACGTCCATACAGCCAACATGCTGAAGCTTGTTACTGACACCCTTATACATCCAGCACCGTGGCATGCACAGTGTTAACACGTCACTTTATCGGCCAGCATCGTCGGCCGAAATTTTCATATTTACCGATGCCGGTAATTGGTGATACTGATGTCGTGCCAATATTATGATGCATCCCTAGTCTCAACTGTACATCACCTACCAGAAAGAACATTTCAGTGTATGCTATGCTGTACAAGTTCCCCAGAGTCAGAAAATACTAAAGATTTCCCGAACATAATACTTCCACTTTTTGGATGGCATTACGAGGGGGATTTGGCCGCACTGCCTCGAAGAAAAAAAAAAACCCTGCCCCACTCCCAAGAGTACTGAAAGTGATGAACAATGCGTTTCAGAGGACGCAAAGACCTCCACTTTTAGCAAGGTTGCATGGGGTTCCTTCTTCTTTTTCACCTTGTGCTTGCTGACAAGTGGAAATTACATGGGAAATTACAACCCCACCCTAGGGCACCATGAAGAGAAAGACTAATTATAGCACAATGCAGTATGTGGCCAGGGGGACATCCTGCATGTTCAGTATTTAGTGTCTTCACAAAAGCATGAGCACTCTAGAGCCAACAGAGCGTGCTGTATTCCATTCTGATCAATGTAGAATTTGGGTTTAACAGCAGCTACGTAGGCATATATACTTGGGAGTGAGTGAAGCAGTTTAATACCAGACTAATGGAATGACAAACACCCTTACGATGCCAAAAAGTCACACCTTAGGAATCACAATCAGGACTAGAAATTAACAAACAATTTACCTTTCAAACACTAAGTATATTTCTGGGATTCCACTCGGTAAGGAAATGCTCTCACAAGCTTGCTGGGAAAAGAAAGTTCTTAGTGATGGACTGAAATAATGTCAGACTGTCCACTCTGATGACCAGACAGAACATATTCACACACGTAGCAAGACTGCTACATATTCAGGGGTTTAAAAGAAATATTTAGAATGGCGCACACACACCTTAAATAAGCAAAGAGATACATAAACTCCTTAATTTATAATAATATTCATAAGCCTGACATCTTTTGAGGGTTAGGCTTTACTAGGAGAATCCGGAAAGAGACTTTTCTCATACTACAATAATACTGCTGCAGGAAAAATTAAGAGACCACAACACAATTTTTTGTTTCACTCATGTCTCAATTCATAGGTGTGCATCTGTGAATAATATTTATTTTTCTGCAAACTGCAGCCTGGTTATTCCCCGTTTCTCATTAATGAAGGACTTCTTCCTTGCTTTATGGGACTCCAGTCCTACTTCTAGGAGACTGATATGAACTGTCCTAGCAGTGCACTTCATACCTGCACTTAATGTTTCCCATTCCTTTTGAAGTTCACTTGATGTCATCCACCGATTCACGAGAAACTGTCGGATAAGTTAACGGTCATCTCTAGAATGTGGCTTCCACCTTTTACCTGCCTGGTTTCTGGTCATTCCCTGTGTCACTTGCTTCATTTTGTTCTTCTGTACTGCTGTCTTAGAAATTTTCAACCTGAAAGCACCCTGCTGCTCAGCGTAGCCTTCTGGCAGAAGAACCACAATTAAACCATGATTTAAAATTGCAGATTTCTTTAAAATATAGAGTGGTGTCTTACTGTAACTTTTTCCATGGCTGTATATGCCAGGGTAAAGCACTTTCAATATTATACCAGAAATTAGTTTCAATTCCTTAAAATAAATTTACCAAAAACTGTTCGGTCAACAAAGCTGAAAGCACAGCAAAGTATAATGTTGTTCACAAAGGAAGTTTTCAAGTTCTCATCTATAGGTTGAGAGAAGGAGTCAGGGGGCATGAAAAGGCCTTGATTTTAAATGACAAATACACTCCACTGTTATTCGGATCTGACACTACAGAACTAGGTCCATCTGGGCACAGAACCACTCAGTTCAACAAACCACCCTGAAGGAAACCATTCATCTCTGCTCCGTGATTTAATGTGAGCTGAAAAATGAGCTGAACGGCAGACCTCCAGGAGCAGGGGCCATCTTTCATCGTTTCCTTATCTAATGGTTAGTAACAGACATCTGACTGCAAAAGTAATAAAAACAGCAATGGGTTACACAGACAGGATTGCCCCCAACACAATTTCACCATTATTGATAAGATTCCACTGCTTCCCCTCCTTTTAAGATAAAAAAGGTGTCTCGCTACCCCTCATTGCACAATTTCCGAAGAAGTTTGTGCTCCAAACCCTTAGCCTTGGACAGGGATTCACTGTCAAAGCACGAGTGGTTAGCTCAGGTGTCAGGCCAAGTTGTGGTGAGATTAGTTGACCCAATTTTATCAGTCCAGCCGTTGTAACACCTGTTTATTTTTTTACTCAACTGCCTGAATTCTGATGGGCCAGGAAGGTGGCAGAAGGCTTGGTTTTGTTTAAACATCCAGATGCTTGCTGCCTGAGCTTGAGTGAAAGTCTAAAGGTCCTTTGTGATTGACTCTAGGAGTTTCACATGGATTCAGTGAATAGTACTGAGGACATACGTCATTACCATCAGCCATTACAACTAGGAAAGTCCGACTCAGCATAAGATCTACTGAAGGGCATTACAAATGAACTTCAGCTCTGGCGCTACTAAGGACATTGCACTATTAGCAGTTACGTTAGCATTACACTGCACTGTGGGATGTGTAAAATTAGCAGGAGCAACAACATAAAGTGCTTTCTAGGGGTGGGAATTCACAGAGTCTTCCTGAATCTATTACTGTATATCTTGATATTTGTTTGCCAATGCGATATGTATTACGTGTGAGGTTATTTATTAGTTTTTGCTGAAGAGAATTTCAGGTCTATATTTAAATTAAAGACAAGGTCTGTATGGTACTAATGGCATAGGAGAAAGTCAGATGTTGAGGGGAACACAACAATTTCAATTACTATTTTAGGAACAGCAAATTAAGTCAAATTAAATATTGGGGGGTACATGTACCCCCCCACCCCCCTGGTGCATATGTCCCTGACTGTACACGCATCCATTGTGTCTTTCAACTGCATGCTTTATTTTTGGTTCGGTATGTACAATTAAACGAATGAGTGCACTTCTTGACACCGGCGAAACCTAAATTCACAAAAACATGGTCAGCATGGAAAGCATTATGCTAATTGTGGCTGTGAGGTGTTTCCGGATAGTGCTGGAGAGCTTAAAGACACCCCCACCCCCAAAATCACTTAAATCAATAGTTTGGAATATTTTGTTTTTGATTTCCCATCAAAGTACACCATCACTGGAGAGAGCAGTTGATAAGACCACCATTGTCGGGATGCTCTGTTATATCAAATCTGGATGTGGTGTTGGAAATGCATTCGACTCGCTAACTCATCGGAAACATCGTCCAAGTCTGCATACAACCACAGCAAGAAAGAAACAACACGTTAGTCTCCCTGTGGCATTTAAGGCGCTTTTGCCAGAAAATTCAGATGAAATGAATGGATGGAGACCTGGGGAGTGCTTATCACCACAGATATGCAACCATGGTTTGTAGTAAAGTGAAAGGGATTAATTGCTGACACACCACAGCACACAACAATGAATGTGTCCTCTGTACCATAGCAAGGGTCAGCTAATTCAGCACCCAGGAAGCAGTGCTTGGGGGAAGTACTGTACTCACGGTACCTCAGTGGTACTTTGCTGGTCAGAGATTCAAACCAACAATCTTCAAATCATGAGCACATGTCCCTATCCATTGGGCCACCACTGTAGGAGAAAGGACAGGGTTTAGGTATTCATGATTGTTATGAAGTAGTCTTCGTGATTTTTTATTTCTTACTTTTATTTAGTATGCAAATGAGTTTGCGGTTATTAAACTCTGGGTGTTTGGAATTATGCATCTGAATGTTAGTGGTGTTATCACGATAACCATCCAGGTGTTACTTTATTGAATCCAATTTTGCCCAAGATTAGACCTAAATTGAGATGGTGCTGTAAAAGTCTCTTAGGGATCAGAGATGCAGAAATCCGATATTCTCACTAAACAAAGCGCACACAATTGTGCGAGACAACGCAAGTAATATGAAAAAGCAACGGATGACTTGGGAGTCGCTAGATTAGGCTGCTTTGCACAATCACTACAGCTTGTGATACACGAGGGGTGTTAAGTGACACCGTTGTCAGTGACACAAAAATTGTGGGACATTTATAAGCATCGGAAACCTCGTGTATCGGAATCGGATCAGAACTGAAAAACTGTGAATAGGCCCATCCTTACTGCACATGCTTGCTCATGCACATGCTTGCTCATTCATGATAGCACTATGCCAGACTTGTGCAAGTCAGTCCCTTAAAAAAAAGGTTTACAACTCGACAAATATATTTGGTATTAACAAATGTGACCAAAATAGTTACAGTAACCTATGTTTACATTAATATTCAAAAAATAGATTTTTAATTCTCGTGACACCTTAAAAATCGCCGCATCGGAGGATCGCGATTTGTAACTGAATGTTTTTTTCCCTTACCCTAGAAGCAATTTCTTTTTCAAACCTCAGGTAATACGCCATTTGCCTTACTTCTACAGTACATCACTTTGGGCAAAAGCCTCAACTAATGAAAAACTATGTCAAATAAATGGAAATCTAGCACTGCCAATTAGGTTAATAGCATAGAAATGTGCTTTTAATGAGTTTGTTGAGTTATTGTTTCATTTAGTTCCCTTTTATTGCGATGTATTTATAACTACAGCTGAAGTAGCAAATGCGTAATTATGCATGTTAATTAGAAATACCAGATTATACAAACACTGTACTCTTGCTTCTTGTGACTTTTTAAAAACCAGGTATACATGACGCATTCTAAAACATCTACCAGATTTGACCGCACACACAATCAGCTTAGCTGAAAAGATTTTGATTCAAATGAACAAGAAGCACACAATGACAGCCTAGTGCTAAAATGTCACACTCATAGTGGACTGTTGAATGAAAAAAGAGAGACTGCTGAAGCCAGCCAAGTTCAGACTTGATTATTAGCTATTTAATTTAGGTGAGCAGAAATGACAAAGAAAAATATCAAAAGTATAAATATGTTCAGATTTAGTTTCGCTGATTCACAATTTGAGAAATCAAATTCCCATGTATCGACAATTAGTTAATATTTTGTCATAGGTGTGTATGGAGCCATTATCTACAACTCGTTTCTAATCAAGTTGGGACACTGTGTACAATATAAATAAAAATAGAAGGCAATGATTTACAAATATATACCAAAATTCAACGAATGAAAATAGAACAAAGACAACATATCAAATGTTGAAACAGAAATTATATGGATTTATAACAAATATATGCTCAATTTCAGTTTAATGCCAGCAACACCTTTCAGAAAGGTTGAGACAGGGGCATGTTTACCACTGTGTTGCATCACCTCTTCTCTTACCAACACTCTGTAATCTGACTGAGGAGACCAGTTGCTGGAGCTTGGAAAGTGAAATTCTGCCTGATAAAGGATTTCAGTGGCTCAACAGTTTGGGGCCTCCTCTGCTGTATTTTTCATTTCATGACATACCAGCTGTTTTCAATGGGTGACAGGTCTGGGACTGCAGGCAGGCCAGGCTAGCACCTGAACGCTTCTATTATGGAGCCTGTTATATGCACAGAAAGCACTTTGGCATTGTCTTGCTAAAATATACAAGGCCTTCTCTAAAAAAAGACATAGCTTGGATGGCAGCATATGTTGATCCAAAACCTGTATATATCATTCAGCATTAATGGTGCCTTCCCAGATGGGCAAGCTACCCAAGGACCCATGGACACTAATACACCCCCATACCATCACGCATGCTGGCTTTGAAACTGTCTGCTGGATGGTCTCTCTCCTCTTTTGCCCAGAG
>JAODJW010000019.1:19888277-19908956 GCA_026777045.1 Hyperopisus bebe
CGAGTTTCATCCTGCATTTGTGCAGTGATGCAGTGACAAACTGTGTCCACAGGCAATGGCTTTCTAAAGTGTTCCTGAGCCCATGCAGTGATTTTCAGGATAGAATCGTGTCTGTTTTTAATGCAGTGCCACCTGAGGACCCAAAGATCACACTATCCAATATTGGTTTTTGGCCTAGTCCCTTGCGTACAGAGATTTCTCTGTGGATTTTCTGTTTTAATGATATTATGTACTGTAGATGATAAAATTTCCATTTTCTTTGCAATATTACACTGAGGAACATTATTCTTAAATTGTTGCACTATTTACCCACTATTTTCATTGCACAGACTCTGCCTCATCTGACTGATCTGTTGCCAATTAACCTAATTAGTTGCGAGATATCCAATGAGGTGTTTTGTTTTATCATTACAAAACTTTTCCAGTCTTTTGTTGCCCCATCCCATGTTGCTGGTATCAAATTCAAATTGAGCATATATTTGTCAAGAAACAATAAAATTTCTCAGTTTCAACATTTGATGCTGTTTTTGTTCGATTTTCAGTTAAATATGGGTTTATATGATTTGCAAGTCATTAAGATCTGTTTTTATTTACATTTTACACAACACACCAACTTTTGTGGATAGGGGGTTATAGATATTAATCCCGCAATTTCACTTTGATTTCAGTTTGAATTATAAGACATGCTTGCTCCATAAAATTGTAATATACTGTACTCATTCTTTAATTTAACTATATAGACACAATATTACATTAAAAGAAAACAGCATAAGGTAAAGTGATTACACAGAGAAATGCTATAGGTTCCACCACATAAAATAATATCAAAACTCATGGAAATTGGACAACTATTGCGCACAAGTCATTTCCTAATACATATAGGCTTGAATTACAAAAGAATGGTATGATTCTAAAAGCCAGCCCACAGCTCAATTGCTGTAAATTGCTTAACTGAAACTTTTTTTGGCATGTTAATAACATCAAGAGCTGTCAAGTCAAGCAGCATAAAAAAACTGTACTGGTTACATACCTTTGCAGTTCCTCCTGAACTGCCTTTCAATGTTACAAGTAGGTCAAGAACGAAGGTTTTTGTAGTCTATTAAGGCTCAAAAAATGTGGACGGATTATGGAAAATTGTCATTTGTAAGCTCCACCCATCTTTAAAAAAACCTTGCTGCTTGCATTGCTGTTTTCAACTTCAACTTTCTGAAACCTGTGCTCCACTGAAAACCACGTTAAACAGAGCAAAAATTTCAAAACATGGTGAAAAGGTGGCTTGTGGAAAGATTAGGGTGGGTAGGTGAATTACTCTGTATTCTAAGGCTTGGTACGGATTTTGATTGCCTGAAATTGACAATATAATTAGGCACTGGCTCCGACTTATCACACATGGTTCAGCCTTAATCAGGGAATGAGACATCTACTATAATTACACAATTTGTTTAATAAGCATATCATACAGCAATCAACCTGAGGAAAAAAAAACATACAAGTGCAGCTTGTATCTTACTTTGTCATTACCGCAGCAATGTTATGTTTCTGTTACATTAAAAATAGCAGCAATTTTAAGATAAATGCCAACGCATGAATCCAAAGGAAAGCACAAGAAGAGGAATTAAATATAATTTGGAACAATACAATCTCTCAGTAGAAACATCAGCAAACTTTTGCTCAGCATGGTACAGATATTGAAAGTTGAATTAAGCTGCTTATGACAAACATGCAGGTATTCACTGTACCTTTGAAAAGATTCTTTACACTGTATAAAAGTGCAAAACACCTCACCACACATTTCACAAATGCTCAGCTTATAGTTTTTTTGCTAATTCAGAGATATGTGCATAAACACATTACAAGAGTGCAGTTAATAAATCCAATGTTCTCATCAGCTTCATCCATCCATTTTCTATACCCACTTGTCTTACGCAAGGTCATGGGGGACTGACGTCTATCCCGGAAGCCATGGGCACAAGGTATCACCCAGGATGGGGCACCTACCCGTCTTGACAACTCATCAGTAATAATTACCATTCAGGGAAGTGATGAGTAAAAACCTGACATATGTTCAAGGTAATGAGTCCTAATCTGGGTCAGGCGGTCCTGAAGCCTAGCCCAGGCAGCATATGGAATAAAGATGGGGCACACCATGAACAATCACGATCACCTACAGGTCACAGATTAGCCTAGCTGCATATCTTTGGAGCGCAGGAGGAAACCAGCATACTCTAAGCAAACCTGTGCAACACAGGGAAAACATAAAAAGGCCACAAACAAGAAGCAAATGTGGGAATCGAACCCCCAACCCTGGGGGTGTGCGGTAACAGTGCTACCCAGTTGCAGACAATTATCTCCAAAAGTATCGCTTTGACAACATCCAAAACAAGTTACAATACCCCATTGCAGCAATGAAGATACGTGTTTAAAGATGGACTGAAAGCATGAATTAACATTAACCATTAAACCATTTTCTCTTTGCAGATTGCAACTAACATTATCCATCACTGAAATGGATGAAGTGAAAGACTTATTAAGTATTAATAATTCTTTTAAAACATTAACTAAATGTGGCATTAATTAAGCGTACCTGCATTAACACGATGACAGTGGTTTTACTCTGTGCTTTGCAGAGAGCGGCATTATCCCTGCGGGATTCTTGACAATCCTGCCAGGTTTTCCACCACAGGTTGGAAAGCTAGACATGAAAGGACAATTTAGATCAAATCTGAGCATAGACATGGTTAATGTCTGGTTAGGTCGCCTGTAACAAAGGTGCTGTTTAATTTGGCAGATATCAGGATCCATGGTAAACAAGAACAAGAGCGGGTTAATAGAACGGAGTTGGGTGACATTAACTTAAGCAGCATGGCATTCCCTTGAGGCTAAACGGTTAACCTTTTGCTGAAGTGAAAACAAAGGCATGCACGTTGCATCACCGCTGTGCTTTAACCATTTCGATAATGACCCGATTAACTCGCAGCTAGTTAACCTGGCTGGCATGTTGTTTACTGGCAATTCACCAGATATTAATGTGTATGTTATACCTACATCACTTCTTTAGCTAGCTAACTAGTTATTTTCAAATTACCCCAGTAACGCATTTTAAGAACATTTTCAAAACCAACGTGCTTAAAATAGAAAGGTTTTGTAAACACCCGTTTTTTAAGTCAGACGAGTTAGTGTACTTAATAGCGAGCTGCTGTACAGTACAGAACCTCCTGCAGTACATTTCAACACACCGACTGCTATTATGTCAATACGAAATGTGTCGGCTGGTAGACATTTTACTTTCGAAAGTCGTAACAAATTAAACATTGAAAGAGTCAGATACTGTTAGCAGCAAAGAAAATGGAGTATCTTTCACTGTCGAACCCGGATTAGCTAGCAGGCTAACGTATAGCTACCTGCACTCGATGAGTCCTCAGTGAGCTGAACCTCGCGTCCGTCACTTATTCCAAAGCTACGTAGGAGGATACCGCTGCTTTTACGAGGACAATAATAACCAAAAAGTTGTCAATTTGTCGGAGACTGGTTTATGTTCAAATTATATTCGTTTTGCAGCTACCGTTCCTAAAAAGCAGTGATGTCATATTAAAAAACCGAGCGTAGCAACCGTCAAGTCACATGCTTCGCCTCGAGCTGCGCGCAGCCCCGCCCGCTGCGCGCTCCGAACTGCCGCGATTGTGGATATCCGCCGCGCGGCGGTGCAGCTCCGCGTGTCGACGGGCGGGGCCTTTTAACCGTGCGGCGATCGGCGAATATCTCTACTCTCTGCATTCTCTACACTATAATATAATATATAGTATTACATGTTATAATTTCCAGGCACTAAGTAATCATTTTCTTTTCTTTTTTTTTTTACCGAATTTGGGGGTGTTAGTGAACGTTGTACTCGAATTCATAAAAGGCAACCTTTAGATTACAAGTATGTCCTTATAATTTTACCAAATGCATGCTTATATAGTCAATGTATGCGTTTATAAAGAATAATAATTTATAATCCCAACTCCAAGAAAACGTTGTTTACACTATATTGCATTTTATTATACAGGGCTTGTACTACCTACTAAAACCATTACTGTTTAAAGACAACAGTTTTAGAAATAGTACATAGTATGCAGTTCGGCAGAACTAAATAAACCTAAAATGACCATTTCCTCACCAACATTTTTTATTTCGTTACCATGTGGTAAATACACACGTGTTTTCTATGCTTTTGTAAGTTGTTTTGTGCAGGAAACATGAGAATCTATAATTACTTCCTTTTTATTGCAGATACCTACATGGTCGGTTGTTAGTTTGTCGATCATTTGTATTTATATCGTTTGTCAGTTGATTTAAGACTAAATGTGTAGTTTCCGGTAACTTTATTCCACAATTTATGACCTTATTTGTGATGATGTGTTTATGTATAGGTTGATATTTTTAATAATTCAAAAAATCAAAATAAAATTGGTTTGCAAATTTAACAAAACATGCAGCGCCAGATCGGTATCCATTAAGAAAGGACACCACCATGTGGCTGTAATTTGTAACTTTTTTAACCTGCATTACTGATGTGCGCTGATGTATTTGCATTTGCATATAATAAGATAAACTGAAACTAAAATCTAAAATTTCCGTTGTTTGTTGCACACTGCCTAATTACTGTGCTTTGTAACTGGCCATGGGGGCTTTTTGCCAGCATGGATCTGTCTATTTTGCTTTTACGGGCCCACAGATTGTAACAATTTTTAAGCCATCCCATTCTCTGTTATAACAGCATGACACCCTGTTAAAAAGTTTTCCACTGGTGGTTAATTTGGGCTTTCATGCCTTCTAATTTGGTTATCAGGGATATGAAAAACGTGGTTATAAAGAAATGAGGGGTAGTTTTTATCTAATCATGCAAGATTGATGCTTTAGTGTTGTTTGGGCAGTAAATTTGTTTTTACATTTTGCAGTGTGTTACACAATAAAAAAAGTCATGTGGAACACTGACAGATCAACATAAGGAAAGGAAAACGGAAAGGAGGACTGTCATTTTGGAAAATATTTACAGATCAAAGAATTCCCAGCAGGATATCCACAGGAATACTGCATTGCATTACTTGAAATAGCTGTCTGAAGCTGTAAAGGCCATCAATACTGAGAACATCGATGTGTCCTTGTAGCATATCAATCACTTAAAAATATACATGAGGGAATCGTTTGTCAAGCCCTTCCAATTTTGTAAAAAAAAAAGCCGTTATGTTTTACCTTGAAATCTACTTGTTTGAATGAGATTGCCTTGTTCACTAGCTGGCTAATTAATTTTAATTGTTTTCAATCCTGGAAGAGGCCTTGACACTGCTGGCTGCATAGACTCATGGTTTAGCCAAAGAACCACACACCCAGAGAGCTCTGGTGCTCCTTGAACCCCCCTGGAAGAATTGGCCCCCTCACAGTTATAGGGACTGTTACAGATTGGTTACGTGGAAAATTGGCCCTTGTTCTTGATATTTACATCACCATAATAATTATGTGATCTTATTATTTGTTAGTTTTGCTGATATGATAATGACAGCCTTTTTCCTTTGTCTCATTTAAAACACGCCATTCCGTCTGACAAACCACTTTAATATCCAATCCGAATTCCACCAGCTCTGTGTTCTACTGTGTGCTTTCAAATTATATGAGCTATATAAATAATAATAGGCTTTTTAAGGTGAGGGGAACATTCTCTGATCTCTATACAAATACATTCTATATGGTGTCAAAAACAACACTGAGGCGCTATGCCATTGAGCAATAATGATTCCTGCTCTCCAGCAGAGGGCGAACTTTCCCTGTAATGGAACAAGACTGACAGTGATTGGTTACATTTTTGAGGAGTTTAAATAAGCGGCACCAGTTGTTTCACTATTAGGTTTATTAGGCCTTTTAATGCCTAGAAATCTACAACTGTTCCCTATTTTCCATGCATCTTCTTCTTATTGTGATTATTATTGCTGTTATTATTGCTGTTATTTTTGCTTTTTTTGCGGCTCAGAATCATAATATAAAAACTCTTACACTCCAAACTCTGAAAGACCACCTACACCAGGGGTGGGCAATCTTATCTGCAAAGGGCCGGTGTGTATGCAGGTTTTTGGGATAACCATTGGGTCAGTTGTTCAAACCCAGGTGTGAGAACTCTGTAGACAAATTAGTCTTCTAATTAGTAATCTGCATACACACTTTGGCCACCCCTGATCTACACTATTCAGTTATCATTTGGCATAAACAATGACCAGAAATGTTGCTTCACCCTGTGAGATATGACCATGGACAGCACTAGCACTGCTTGATCATGATCAGTGGTCATCCCCTGGCAGACTCCCACAGCCAGATCTCCATGATCAGTGGTCATCACCTGGCAGACTCCCACAGCCAGATCTCCATGATCAGTGGTCATCCCCTGGCAGACTCCCACAGCCAGATCTCCATGATCAGTGGTCATCACCTGGCAGACTCCCACAGCCAGATCTCCATGATCAGTGGTCATCCCCTGGCAGACTCCCACAGCCAGATCTCCGCCTGGTCACTCATGATCATACCAATTGGCATGGTGTGACCGTGTCTCAATCTCTCACCTCATAACCAAGTTTCTTATGACTTCTCATTGGGCCACGTTTCTTCTCTTTCTGTTTACCTACTTTGGTTTTCCTACCACTGATGCAGCAAAGAAAACAGTTACTCGTAGTCAAGTGTTCCTTTATTTTCCTCCCTGTGATTTTCATGCTGACTCTTGGGAATTATGCATGAATGCTGAGTTACAACCTGAAAACGAACCTCTCCCCGACTGATATACATTGGAGCCAGTCACTCACTTCACCTGGATTTTCCATTTTAACTGCATCTGTTTCCAAGAACTTAGATGTTGCCCCTGACAACGGGATTACCTCACCACAGTGTAACCTTAGTTACCTGGACATGTAGGTCTTTTCTTTATGATACCCAAAGAATTTGCTTATTCATCTCAGCCCTGCATTGTGCATGGGGCCTGTAGTCACCATTCCTCCATGCCAATGCAAATTACTTCTATCCAGGGTTCATGCATGTGCTTTTAGACAACATTGCAACTAGGAATCTGCCTGTTTCACCTCCTAGGAACACATACATTACTTCTCACCTTGTCTCCATTGGCTTTTTTGCAAGCAGAATCAAGTTGAAGGGCTTAGGTCAAAGCTGCTGAACAGCTATATGCTCAGGACCACATCTCTTCTCTATGTGGTCCATCTCTTGGACATCATCAGCCCTTACCTTCCAATAAGATTACTAACAATGCCTGGATCTTTATTAGTTCCTAACACGCAGAATTGTCCCATATCTGCCAGGGTGTCTTTCATTACTATCCACTAATGGCACAATATATTTTTCATGTATTTGCATGTACATCAGCCTTGGTTTTAAATACATTTATTAAATATTCCTTTTTGCAACATTTCCTCTCTATTACAGAAAAGTGCTTTTTAACCTGATACAAATAATAACAGATACGCTATATGTAATAATGCAAATGTTGCATGGTGATTTTTTTTCTGTCCCCTGCACTTCCTACAATAGGCTCCAAGCCCCTCGAGACCCTGACCAGGATTAACAGTTACAAGACAAATAGATAGAATTTCTTATTTTTTTAAGGTTTTATTTTTTTCCTACACCATCATTCAATCGAATTATATCAGAATATGTAAGAATCAAAACTATTTAAGAATTTAAAATCTGTGTCAGGTGTGTTGAAACTGCACTTTCGGACTGCAGCGTGTAATATCACACAGCAACCACTGAGGGATGATCTAACCTTAGGAAGCGCAACAGAACAAACCTTACACTACGGTGTTGTGCGTTTTCAAAACACATGCACAATAGCAAACAAGGAGAGCGGAACGGCGCATGTATGTTACTCCGACTTTGTAAATAGCTGATTATCACGAACCGTTGTTATGATAAGAGACCATTTGCTTAGTGCAAGAACGGTTGCAGCGGAAGATTCTGCAGCTTTTGCGAGGTGAAGAACAAGTGATGAATAATGCTGTTGAATTGCGTTTAAAACAGCTGCATCAACATGAAGACGAATTTAATAGCTGTTTCATCTCTTTCTAGATTTATGTTTATTTATTAGAAGACCCCTTTTGTCATTTTAAATACCAAGAGCAGCGCAATGCATAAGGCGATATTTTCGTTTTAGCCAAGGCGTCACTTTCCAACACAATCCTCTATCTAGACGCTTCAAAAAGTGCAGTGCTTCCAATTTGATAGACCGTAAATGTGAAGATTTTATTTTCATTTCTTTACCTCATTGTCATACGCGCATTTCTTAAGCAAAATGGAAATAACGCAAATGTGGAAATTACAACCTGGTTAATCAACAATATATAGATTTTTAAATTAAAATAGAAGATATAAGAAGATGTTTGGCCTTTTGAAATGTAAGTAACATATATGAATGCATGAAGCAGGTTTGTGGGTGAAAAGAAAAATGTATGCATGAACCAGAGACTGCATTTCTGTGTGGGGGAAACTGCATACGGATCTTTATGAAGATGTAATCACGGAGAATCTCCTGTTGCCTGAATTGGCCTATATTAGCTTATCTCAATTGTGTTTCTCTCCAAGTTATTAGCTACATACCAGCTCCAGGTGAGATTTCTTTCAACGAGCTTGTGAACGTGGAAAAGGAGACTGCTATTTTGGAAATATTTCCCATAAGCTATTTGTCGCTTGTAATACTCCTGTGTTTTTCCTATCAGCTGCTGTACGCGTCAACGGAATATAGTTAATCAGAACATCTGATGGGAGAAAAAGACGGAGACGCCGTCTACTCGACCCATCTACAAGAAAACAAAACATGAAAAAGAAGCAACAAATGGTTCGTAAAGATATTGATTTCTATTTGGAGTCTCCGACGTAAAGAGGGGAAGTGCGACGATTTTTGGAAAAGAAGCGAGTCATTTGGCATTAAATATTAATTCAATTGTTTTGAAATGATGCTCTAAAATCTTAAACACACATGATTTGTGCCCTCTTATTATGAAATACTTCTAATGGTAAAACCTGGAAAGAGAACTACCTATAGAATGCGTTGTTTGAAGATAAGGATCATTATTTTGTCGCTATCAACATCATTCGAATCTCTTGAGTCGGACTGAAAAGAAAAAAACTTTGAAAATTAAACACATAAGCAACTATAACACAATGCCGGAGTGCCGCGATTCCTGGATTGTTACAACATATCATTTTGATGTCAAAAGTACTTTCATTAACGACTGCAGGCATAGAGTAATAGGTGCAAGCTTTTTTACAAGGTATCATTATGCTACCCGCAGTTTCGCCCAGTTGAATGCAGCGCTTCAGCATGTAAATTGACTTCTACCTTGTACCTATTTCGGTTGCCTCTGGGACTACATATTCTCCAACCGGAAATATATATATCATCTTTAAAATGGAGTTTGCAATGGTAGGTGCTGAAAGTGGCGGGTGCAACAGCCATCTGCCTTACGGATACGCACAGGCGCGCGCTAGGGAGCGCGAGCGCGAACGGGAGAGGCAGGTCCAGTCGCGTGCCGCAGCGGCAGCCGCCGAGGCTGGATCGGCTAGTGAAGGGCAATGTTGTACCAGCCATCACCCCAACAACCACCAGCTGCATCAGTCTCGCGCCGCCTCCTCGTGCCATGCCAACAACACCAGCGGTAGTACCGCCTCGCGCCCCTCCTCTTCGCAACCGGCTCAGCAGCAGCAGCAGCAGCACGCGGAGCAACAGCAGACGGTCCTGAGAGGGAGGAAAAGGCATCGCGGTGCCGAGCACCGAAGAAGGAACCGTCCTACTCTAGGCGGGGACCTGCGTCACTCGGAGTTGGCGCTACTCGGATCCGAGGAGGAAATTATGATAGAGGAGGAGGAGGCTGGAGACGAGGGAGAAGAAGACGAGGACGGAGGCGGTGGTGGCGAGGAGACGAGTGGCAGGAGAAAAAGTTTTGTCTCTAATATGGATGATGAAGAAGAGACCTTTTCACTCACGGACAGACGCCCCCAGTCAGGCTACGAAAACGTTTACAGCGAACACGCCTGCTGCGAAAGAGTTGTCATTAATGTGTCCGGTCTTAAGTTCGAAACACAGCTTAAGACTCTAACTCAGTTCCCGGACACACTGCTCGGGGACCCCGAAAAACGCATGCGGTACTTCGACCCCCTGAGGAACGAGTACTTTTTTGACAGGAATCGACCGAGCTTCGATGCAATTCTTTATTATTACCAGTCCGGGGGGAGATTAAAGAGACCCGCTAATGTGCCCTTTGACATATTTTCAGAGGAGGTCAAGTTCTATGAACTGGGAGAAGAAGCGATTCTCAAGTTTAGGGAAGATGAGGGATTCGTAAAAGAAGAAGAAAAGCCTTTGCCTGAAGACGAGTTCAAGCGTCAAATTTGGCTTCTCTTCGAATACCCCGAAAGTTCAAGCCCTGCGAGAGGCATTGCGGTCGTGTCTGTTTTGGTTATTGTTATATCCATTGTCATCTTCTGTTTAGAAACTTTGCCTGAGTTCCGGGACGACAGAGAATCCTTCAGCGGGGGTAACAACTCATCGCATCCTGGCAGTGATTTCACACCATTCAACGATCCCTTCTTCATCGTGGAGACCGCTTGTATCATCTGGTTTTCTTTTGAGATAATCGTCAGGTTCTTCGCGAGCCCAAGCAAACCCGCCTTCTTTAAAAACATTATGAACACTATAGACATTGTATCCATCTTGCCTTACTTCATTACCCTTGGCACAGATCTTGCCCAACAACAAGGCAACGGGCAGCCGGCGATGACCTTCGCGATTCTCAGAATAATTCGTCTGGTCAGGGTCTTTCGCATCTTTAAGCTTTCTAGACATTCAAAAGGTTTACAAATCCTCGGTCACACTTTAAAAGCTAGTATGAGGGAACTAGCGTTGTTGATCTTCTTCCTTGTCATCGGCGTTATTTTGTTTTCCAGCGCAGTGTACTTCGCCGAAGCCGATGAGCCGACGTCCCAATTCACTAGCATCCCAGACGCCTTTTGGTGGGCAGTCGTCACCATGACCACTGTCGGATACGGGGACATGAAGCCAATAACAGTGGGTGGTAAAATAGTGGGCTCACTTTGCGCTATAGCGGGAGTATTAACCATCGCTTTGCCCGTCCCTGTTATCGTTTCCAACTTTAATTACTTTTATCACAGAGAGACTGACAATGACGACCAAACACCGGCGGTACAAAACACGCTCCCCTGTCCGTATTTCCCTGGAAACTTCTTCAAGAAATTCAGGAGTTCAGTGTCTGCTTCTTCTATTGGGGATAAAGCAGAGTACATGGAGATGGAAGAAGCGGTGACACAGTCCTTATGCACTTTGGACAAGCAAAGCCCGGAAAAAGGAAACGGTACAGATAATGTTCGAGGAAACAGCACGAATCCCAAATCGCTTCAAACCGATGTATGATTACAGGGGTGTAAAAAGACAGTTTGGCCTTTATTAGTCGCCTGTTACGATTTATGGTGCAGCGTGCAGAGAGTACAAGTCTTAGTGATGAACATTCATATATTGCATTTAGAAATCACACATAGCAATGTTGCATACATCGAATTGGTATTTCCGTTAGATGTTTGTTTATTTACGCTAAAAATATAACTATATTCTCGTCGCTTCGAATTTCCCTAGAGAAAGGATTTCGGTTAAAACATGCAACGGCAAGATCACCAGCTTTAAGTAACATATCTTTCTAAACCACCAAATTACTATAAAATAAAGTTACTCATAATTGATATTTCCTATGTGAACTTTATTTTTGGATGGCACTTTACACGGTTTTGGGATTAGATTAATGGGAGAGTTTTTAGCACTGATGTATAATACAAGACGAATATAATGTTTAGCAAGTTAAATACTTAGATCAGATGATCGTCAGCAAAAAGGCGTGTTTGTAACTAAATTATATTTACCCTTTTGATACGGCAATTTGCAATGTTTAAGGCTCATTGTATTATCCGTAATTTGGCGATTCAATAATAGATATTGTAACAATTGTGTTCGTTGTGGTTTACAAAGTGACAAAGAATTTTTGAATCCCGATTTTAGTAATCCTACGCTTCAAGGCCTCCTAAATTGTAAATCTATTACTGTTAGTGTGGTCATTAAAACTGCGACGGTACCTGTCACTGTGATCTGTGCCACAGAAAATAATTGGCTCTCGCTTCGAAATGTTCAATGTTGATCAACTTTTCATACACATTCCTGAACGACATGGGCACAAGATAGGAATGAGGTAGTTTATTAGACGTCTAAGAAATTCTCTTTTTATACAGCTGCATCAAATTCACAGACAGCGGCTATAGCAAGAACAAAGATGCGCATTTCGGCACTTCCTTAAAGCATGAACTGGATTTTATATTTGTACATGAACTTTTCATGCTTTGAAGGCATGCACTGAATTTCTGCAGTGAGCAACGAATACATGCTTGGCATTGCATATGTATTACCTGGAGCAAAAATTGCAGACATGCAAAAACTGCGGGGGCAAAGAAGAGCGAGAAGTTTGGACAATTCAAAAGAAAACTTGTGCTTGCCCCTTTAACACCGCAAGAGAATGTCAACATTCCTCTTGATGAAATCTCACGGAAATCTAAAAATATGTATAATTGAGTCTATGAGTATGGACGATTTTTTTTTCTTCTTTTGATCAACTGACTTCCTGTACAAACCCTCAGTGAAAGAACTTTTGGTCTTCCAGGACAGCAGATGGAGGATACAGGAAATATAAAAAGGTACGTTTGTAAATGTTCGTGATTTAATCATATGCAAAACACAATCAAAGACACAATGACATATATGCTTGTTAAAATGCCAAGTATATGCACATCAATTTCCTGGATTGCATCCAAAAAAGGACCACATTGGGTACTATGAGAACTCAGTTGTTTTAGCCAAGCACGAGAGTTTGAATTCAACTTGTCCACTGAAAAGCAGCACCTGTAGATTATGAGAATCAAATCTGTATGATATTGTGGCGGGCATGATTTACTAATGGATAATGAATAAGGTCTGAGTGGTGAACAATTATAAGGATAATGGCCTTCCTGAATATTCAGATGACTTGGGGGGGACTACTCATATGAGTAATGAGGTTTCAAAGCCCAGGATGGGTATTGTGGGGTGACAGTTACAAACTGGTTAAGCAGTTTACAGGCACACTGGCACAGTGACTGACAGGATGTAGTAATCCCACCATTTTTTCCATGGCCTCATTACCTTCATCATTGTAACATATCAGCGCCCGTGCATTTTAATGATACCAGTGAATGCATTTATGGCCATTTAAAAGATCATAATAAATCATCACACAGTACTAGCTGGTGTCAATTATCTTGAAAATAAAACAACAGTGCATTGCATTGCATTGTGTTGCAATAATGTAGCTAGAAAAATGTCATGTTTAACATCTAAATCTATCAAAATATATGTTGTTATTTGAGTATATTATTTATTAAGTTATTCTGGAGTGGTTTTTAAAATGCGTCGGTTTCTGCACGTAGTTTACATCGGCCCATGAGTTGTTGATTTTCCAGTGAAACTGCACTGGAAGTTTTAGGTACAGGCAGCATATTCATCCATAGTAATAATAAGAAAATAGGAGAGACACTGCAAATATGTAGGCCTATTAAACAAAAAACCATTTACCTTGGTCTGGATTGAATGTTTTCACTGCAATTCACTGAACGAGAACACGAGATATTTATCCTGTGAATTATTCTGGCAAGCATGTTATATAAGTGGTACTTAAAGGAACATCTCTCTTAAGACTTCATTCCCCTTTTTAAAGTACACAATAAATTAATTTTAAAAATTCTAAAAACAATTCTGAATATATCCACCGCTCAGGACCCATGGCAGCAAACCTGGGTATAAAATTTTGCTCCAGGTTTTGTGTGTACAGAGTTTGCCCAATGATTGTATGCATCTGCTTTGGGTGCCTCAAAGACATTCTGTTCAAGTGACCTTGTGACTCTACATGGCCATCTGCATGTGAGTGAAACTGCAGGCTCTGCGACAGCCTGGCAATCCTGTGCTCTGTACTCCAGATCCCTGTGACTGCTTGGCAAAACTATTTCTGAAAAAAGATACAATGCAAGGGATTTATACATATGTAACATATCAGCACTTGTCACAGGCTATACAGTATATCGTGTGGCCTCTTTATTAGGCATCCATGCCACATTGTAGCAGAGCCCCATTTCACCCCCCAGAACTACTTCAGGGGATGATGATTTGTGTGTTTAGCAATGTCTTTGTCAACACCACTGCTGTTCTTGTACTTGCATTTGTGGCCTTCCTCTTAGCTTTAATGAGTCTGGCTAATCTCCTCTGACCTCTCTCATTAACACGGTGTTTTTGGCAACAGACTTGCCACTGCCTGGATGTTTGTTTTTTTTTTTTTTTCTGCTGTAACATTCTCTGTACGCTTCAGACACTGTAGTTCATGTAAATTCGGGAGGGTGGCAGATTCTGGGGTGCAGAGACCACCACAACTGGCACCAGCAGTCATACCGCTGTAGCTGTTCTAATGCTTAGACGAATGGTAACTGGACTTCCTGATGTTGCTTCCTCTGTGCTGTGTATAGTCAGGAACTGCTGTATGAATCTCTGTTTGTAGGAGTAGAGAGTTTATGTTGGCAAGCAGGCGTGCCTAATAAACTGGCCATTATTAATCTTTAAATTAATCATTATATTGCTTTACGGTAATATTGGGCACTCTTTAATATCATTTTAATTCAAAAGATATATAAATATGTGCAAAAAAACAATTATGAATCTACTTCTCACAATCGCTTTGAGCCATTATAAGCAGTTTTCTATATACAGTATGAGTATGGGTAACAATGTGATGACCGTGTGCAGGGGGGGCAAACAGAGAGCGGGAAAGTGGTGTCAGGCGCACGGAGATCCCAAAACAAGGGGGCTTAATGTGGGCCGACCAACACGGTGAAAACGTTTATGACAGACCTGGGGAAACAGACTTGAACGCAGACTGAAATACCCAAGACAAGCCGAAATAACAGGAAACAGCTGATCACAATCAGGGTTTCACATGAAGTAAATGAGGGGCAGGGCGAACAGGAGGATAGTACGAGCAGGTCATGAAAAACAGCATGTAGTTCTACAGAGATACTAGTTCTAACTCTAAGTCATGTTAATCCATCCATCCATCCATGCAAAGTCATCCATTTTCTGTAGCCGCTTGTCCTATGCAGGGCATTGGAGGTCCAGACCCTATCCCAGAAAATATGGGAGCAAGGCAGGGAATTTGCCCTGGATGGGGCGCCAAATATATTATTTTAATTTTAAGAATTTAAGAAATGAAAGAAAAACCCTACCAGTTGTTAATATAACTACAGTTTTCTAACTGTCCGTATTTGTTTAAACCAAAGGAAAGCTTTCTTCTGTTATATAAGATGTATGAATCGTTCAAACACCAAATGACAGGTAGCAAGTTCTGACTCACTATTCACTATGCTCAGCTCTACCTTTTGTGCAACATTGGAATTTCTGCAAATTTCCGTAAACGAACAAGGCAGGTCGTTGAACCAGTTAATGTTTCCTTGCCCTAGCTAGCTATAACTTAAAGGATCCTTAGGTCAATGGAAGTCTACTGTACACTTACATCTTACAAACTTTCCGCATGAAACTTTCAGTGCTCAAATGCAGCTTCTGAGAATACAGAAGCAAAAACTTAACTTTCAAAGCTGTCAAGATGTTAACGACGTGCCAAAGCCCTGAGCATCAAGTATGATAGTCAATATTTTGATTCTCAAACGACTGCTTGACATCGTGCTGATATATTGATCTTGACTGTGTAAACGACTTGCCTGTAAACCGGCACATCCACCCAGTACAAAGGAAATGACATCTTACCGTGTCTTTGGTGTTCTTGCTGCAAGCAGATTAGACGAGGTCCTGTGGTCCAACTCTGCCCCCGCTCTCGCTTTGAATCCACCGCTGCTTTTATGTGGCATGACTAATATACTGTACATCCGCCAGCATCCCGTTGTATCCATATGTATTTGGTTCAAACTCTAGCTTGCAAAGAACAAACTCCCAATGCCCCCCTTTAAAACAAGTCATTTCAATGGTCCCCAAAGAATAATATTCAATCAATGTTAATCTTTGCTCATGTTCATTTAATTTTAATGTACTTACTTATTTCTGAGAGTGGATATGCTCTCCTTCGCCCTCCTGTATTTCGAAAATGAGAAATACAACATATAACAGCATAAAGAAACATGTGGTTCACTTTGGAAACAGTCCAAATTCAGTGAGGGAGGAAATCCAGCCACGTTCCATTTGTAACTGACTATGTGGATGAAGAGGATGGACTCTACACTCCTGAAATTGTGATTAAAGGTGTGGATTTTGCCTAGTAAATCTTCATCTTTAACTTGGGATGTACACAAGGGCAGCAACAGGACAGTGCTGGTCGGCCCATCAGGCAACATAGGCAGCTGTCTAGGACATAATCTTCTGGGGGGGTGTAGACTTAGCAAGCTGATTTCACTTTGTCTTAGGGTCTCCAGCTTGCCTAGGGTGCCACCTAGACTGTAACCGGTACTGCAACATGGAGTGACTGTAGATGAAACACCACCAAATAAACTACTTACCACTCCTAACGACACTCATTACAGTTAAATGCCGCGTTTGCCTTCACGCCCCATTCATGGTAATAATCAAGCACTTACATGCAATGATCCATCCATTAGCACCCATAATCATCCAACCATCTTCCCACATGTGACCAGTACAGAGTCAGGGAGGGCCCTGGAGCTTATCACAGGCAGAATAAGGTACAAAACTGGCCTAAATGGGATACCAGGCCATTGCACATACAGAAACTTTTATGACATCCCATTCTAAATCCATAGGCATCAGTATGGTCCCTCCTTTGCAGCTATAATAGCTGCCTCTCTTCCACAACATTTTGGAGTGGGTCTGTGGGAATTAATGCCCATTCATTCCGAAGAGCATTTGTGAGGTCAGGCATTGATGTTGGATGCGAAGACCTGACTCACAATCTCCATTCTAATTCATCCCAACCGTGATCGATGGGGTTGAGGTCAGGCTTTCTCTGTGGACCAGTCAAGGTCTTCCACACCAAACTCAACCAACTATGTCTTTTTGGACATTGCTTTGTAAACTGGGGCATAATCATGCTGGAACAGAAAAGAGCCTCCCCACAAACTGTTCCTATAAAGTTGGAAGCATAGAATTGTCCAAAATGGCTGAAGCATTGAGAGTTCCCTTTACTGGAAGTGTAGCCCAACCCCTGAAAAATAACCCCATACCATTATCCATTCTCCACCCAACTTTATAGCTGGCACGATGCAGTTAGGTAACGTTCTCCTAGAATCCATCAAACCCAGACTCATCCATCAGACTGCCAGACAGAGATGTGTAATTCATAACTCCACAGAACACGTTTCCACTGCTCCAGAGTCCAGTGGCAGTGTGCTTTACACCCCTCCAACCAACGCTTGGCATTGTACTTGGTGATGTGAGGCTTGCATGCAGTTGCCCAGCCATGGAAGCCCATTCCATGAAGCACCCAGTGCACAGTTTTAGTGCTGGGGTTGATGCCAGAGGAAGTTTAGACCTCTGCAGTTATTGAGTCAACAGAGTGCTGGCGACTTTTACACACTATGTGCCTCAGCACTCAGCGACCCACTGTGTTACTTTACATGATCTGAGTTTCTGTTGTTCCTAAATGCTTCCATTTTTGCAATAATACCACTTACAGCTGACCGTGGAATATCTTGCAGGGGACAAATTTCACAAACTGACTTATCGCAATGGAATTTAATGAAACACTTCAATTAAGAGGTGTGCCCCAATACTTTTATCCATATAGTGTACATGCAGTTATACTCTATGGGCAATTTAGAGGCACCAGTCAGCCTAGCGTGCACGTCTTTGGTGTGCGGGAACAAGCCGGAGTATGTAGAGAAAACACATGCGATACAGTGGGAACATGTAAACACAGGACTGAGAAGTGATTTAAAGCTAAGATATGGCCGTTTGAGCCACTGTGTCACCCACTTATGCAGTACAACAGCAACAATAATTATAACTATTATATTTGTAGTCATTCGTGCTGTTATACTTACAACTAGTGAAATTCACTAGTGATGTACTAAGTGCATTACAGTCTCTGGTAGCTAGCGGTAATGAAAATTTACGTTGTCACTGCTACACATAAAAAAAAAAAAGGTTTGCACACATGCTATGTGTTTGGTATGAGTAATATTAGGAAGACAAAGCTCCACCAAAGAGCTGGGTTTGGGCGACCGGTGGCTTATTCCTATGGATTTAGTGGATTCAGAAACTGTCTACGGTAAACAAGACATAGACACTGGAAAAATGAAAACTGGTTGACCATTCTTAAAAGAAACGAAAAAAGTAGCTTGAACACTCAGTGAACTATTGGAACATATTGCTAGTAAAGAATAAAGGGGCTCTTGAAAGGAACAACAGTTCCATGAGATTGGTGTAGTCTATGAAAAATTTAGAGGAAGATAAAGTTTCCATTGGTGTGTCTGTCATCGGGGATGGCCCATGATTAAGAAAGGAAGGCCATTACCTTACCACAAAGTAGGTGGAAGAAAAGATGTGCAACGATGTGGCTTGGAACACATCCCTGTGGCTTGATCTTCTGGGTACCTGGCATTTCCGGTGCGCTATAAGAGTAATAGAATATTACCAACTTTTATGAATCTGGGTAGAGTTGCCCTTTTAGAATGCTGAGATAAAAACAACCGGGCAACACTTTACTTGGGAGGGGATCCCCTTGTAACTTTGTAATTCAGTTACTACTCAGGTAAAAACTGTTAGCAAATATAGTATCTGCAGGAAATATCTGAACTGTTATGATTGATTAATGATGAACGAATATGGGATCAGTACGTATCTAATGTTTAATTTATGGTTAATTAATGCATTAAGCAAGAGTGTACTACCACATTATTTGTGCCCCTGGAGTGTTACCAATAGTTGTTTGTTAGACATGGCCGAAGTTACATACATCAGACCTAATGGTCATAAAGGATAATTGTATACTGCTGTTCAATCTGTCTGTGTTCAGGCCAGTAAGGAAGTGTGAGCTGTTTCTGCCTTACAGAGCTTGTTCAGCAATAAAAAGATCTGCATGAGTCCAACAGGGAAACTTCGACAGGTGCAAGCTAGAGGATCTTGATGCTGTGTCATTTTCCAAACAACCCACACATTATGAAAATGAGTCAATGAGCTGCAAGGCATTATAGTTGCATAGTTCTTCTGATTCCTGTAATCTTGAATTAGCTTGGCAGACAGTCAAGTCAAATTACCTTCAGCATAATTTAAAATTAGTAGCTTAATTTTATAATTCTATAAATGAAGGCTTTGACTCAAATTACACAGTGCATTTGTCTCATTTTAAGTGGGACCTGAAATATAGGTCACAGGTGACAGTCCATGTAGGTTACAGTAAGTATTGATATGTTGATGAATATGGTGAAGATAACACAAGTGTTTTGCGCTGTGTATTTCAGATTTATTTCACAAAATAATGTTACTTTTACTGAGCCTTGTTCATTCATATTAATTTTCAGGATCTAAAGACAAATCACTCATTTTGATGATAAACCTTCTCACATAAATGGTTTCGTTTGGTCTTTGGTCTTTGAAGGAGTGAATCGGTTATGTGATGCCATGCAATCCTAGTGGATACATTTTAGACTAAGTTTGCTCTGAGGAAAGTTCAGTGCCCTGTGCTTGTATGTATACATGCTGAGGGCTATTTCGAAAAGCACTGACAACACAGAGTCTGTTTTCAGTCTTTTTGTTCAGAATCTCTCATTCTATTCATTTTCGTTTTACTAGTTCCTTCCATGCGCCATCATCCCAGAAATGAACATTTCTTCCCAGGTTGAATTTCCAGTCTGATATTATCTGATGATGCTTCCGATATCACATGGAAAGATTAAATAACTGTACCTTTGTTATGCAGAAAGCAGGCGCATTGCATATATTCCCTAGTTATCCTGTGGGTGAGTTTGTTTCAAAGCTACAAACATGTCTACTAAAAATGTCCCCCGCGAGCATGAACAGTTGGAAGAAGTTAAACATATGTATTGCATTTAATTGTTAGACTTCAACAGATCCACACACCTCCCCAAACTTAAGCAAAATTACTCTTTGACTAATGAGGCAATAAACCTTTGAACATCTCCAAATAAAAGTGTTTACTTACTAGTACAGATTGTATTAGTGGTATTTTGCATTTTTAGAAGTTATGCTTATTTTGCAGAGCCAAACAGTGTTCCGCTCCTTTGAGGGAGTTGCTACACCCAGCTGTGGTCACCAGCTGGCCTCTGTATTTCAGGGTCCCGATGGCATGCTTAAACACACTGTATTGCACTTAACCACTGTGATAGTGGGGTGGGGTGCTGGTGTATCTTCCAGGTAGCAGCAGTCCCAAGTTAGCTAAGTGGCCATTTAGAAAACACACCAGTTGCCCCCGTTTTAATAAACATCTACACTCACCTAAAGGATTATTATCAACATCATACTAATACGGTGTTTGACCCCCTTTCGCCTTCAGAACTGCCTTAATTCTACGTGGCAATGATTCAACAAGGTGC
>JAODJW010000019.1:19919925-19931142 GCA_026777045.1 Hyperopisus bebe
AACCCCCCCCCCCCCCCCAATACACACCCCCTTTCCATTTTCTGTTACATAGGGAGAACTGGCAGACTGCTCACAGTGAGTAGGGGAAAGAATCAAACCCTAACCCCTGGCATTGTGATGTTACACTGCCATCCATCACAATGACATTAATGGATGTTTTAATGATGATTGCTTTTTATTTTCATACTCTGGTTAATACATAGTAGAACACCTTCCAAAAAATTAGTGATATATTTGATCAGTTTGTCCCATAATGTTGTAGACATGAACTAGTGATATCTATGGGTGGTTAAAAACAATTGTTATACAAGGGTTATAGCAAATTTAGCTTGATAGCCTTCTTACTTCTTCACTCTGAAACCGGTTTCTTACTTGGTCTGAATATTTTATGGTATCGGAGTCCGAAACTTCATCCACACGATACGCAATCTTCGCTTCAGATAGAGGCTTTAACTCCGCAGCAGAGCTATACTTACGAAACTCTTGTTTCTGAGGAATTCCAGGCATAATTTTAGAAACGGTTGCCGTGGGGACACCGTGGTACCGCCATTGACCTTCCGTCTTTTCTTACAGTTTCGTGAAGTGCCGGTCCGGGAAGCAGGACAAGCGTGGGACACAGCAACTCACCATCACGTTGGAGGCCCCCAGAAAGGACGGGGAAAAGAGTTACTTTTCAGGGTCCAGCTGATTGCCTTAATGATCAGAAACATAATGCATGATCGAGTCACCGTAATTAGAGACCTACTGTATCATAGACTCATCTTTTTTCCTCAGATGTGATGCAGTGTGTTTTAAGGCAGATATTTTAATACTTCGGAGAGAATAGTGTGGTTGTCAAAAATGTACTTCTGCTTTCAGCTTCATTGTTCCTGAACCAAACTAAAGATATCTGCCATCTTTTGGTGGCAAACGGTTTTGTTTTATTTCATTAACCAAATACCACTGACTTAAGTGGAGCTGCTGAATGAAAAGTATGTGTATTTGTTTTTAATTTATATCCATGATTTTGTTGGTTAAATTTCACTGAAAAGGAAGGTTCTTCCGTGACTTTGCATTGTGTACAGATGATCAGTGCTACACCTATTTAATTACTCATAGGGACTTCTCCTGTTTTATGTGAGTTAGTGTGTGCGTGCATTTGTGTGTGCATGCGTGTGACTGAATTTGTGTGTTCAGTGACGTTTACAGTGTTGTCATGGGAATAGCAAGGCAACGCATGTGATCACAGACACGCTCACAAACACGTAGACATACTCACACACAAAGCAAACACCTAGAAAACACAAAAATAACATTGCCAGTGTTTAGCACAGTGCTGAATTTTGCATTAATAACATTTATCATATTATAAATCCCTGAAAATAATTGATTTCTTTTAATGATGTAATGGACAAAATGGTTTATGTTTGAATAAACCATTTGCTACAATCTGATATACCCACCGAGTGATTATTATTCCTGACACCTGATGGGAGTTGAAATATTTCAGAACAATCATGCATAGAACTTGAATTTGAGTATTCAATGTCTGACAGAAATGCAATTGCAAATTCAGGTACTGTATACTATAATTGCATACTGCAATGTTCAACTTCATAAATAATGTTAACTTGAGACAACATTCACACCTTTCTTCTCTTAAGCAGCTTTAGAGAAAAAAATGCTTGTGGTCGTAATACTGAAGCAGTGGATGTCCTGTACACTTGGAAGATGTGCTATCGCCCTACGCATTTTACTTAGTTTATCCAATTAGAATAAATAAACAATAAAACACTTAGAAAAATATGTGCCACCCCAACCCCCAAAAAATCTCACTGGCTTAATATATTTTGGTGAATATCAAAAAAAGCCTTGTGTTGGAAGATGTGTTTTGTGTACTATTAGAGTTATACAATATATATAGTGCACTAGCTTAAGAAGGTATTGTTGTAGAAAAGTATTGTTCTCTAACAGTACGAGCTAAGACAATTATTTTGTATCTTTATCAAAGTTTCAATGGCAAGTGATTGAAAATCAGTTATTCTGACAAAGGAACTTAAATAGGTAGAATCAATAAACAGTAAATTCAACATTATTCTCCCTAAAAAATGTTGTACTTGTGCACATAAAATGTCACTGTGAGGATCGACCATTATCCTCTTCAGTAAAAACCTTGCTAAATGGCTACTTAATATTTTATTTTATATTTTAGAATGACTGGGGGGATTCACCCCAAAATAACCAAAGGCTACTAGAAAGTATAAAAAAACCACAAATGACTTGTTATTTTCTTTAAGGAGACAGAACTGGAAAAAGTTACAAAGTTGTAGGAAATCTTATATACAAACAAAGTAAAGTCACTTGTGTTGATGAGCATATGCACAACGTAACTAAATACTGTTATGATGATACAATGAAGGTGATCCGTTACAGTTACCACAATCACGTTACAGACATCACAATAAGAGGAGAAGCAAATGACCTCACCACTTAACCGCTTGTTGTGTCACTGACTTACAAATGGTAACGATAACGTGCTGATGGGTAACTCAATGAAAGTGATATCAACCCAAAATTATTTATTGTTGAAAATCTGAAAATGTTAGACATCTGAAAACATATAGTTTTGTACTACAGAGAGATGTGTAATATTAATATTGTGCCCTTCCTGGTGTTCCGAAGTTCAGAGGGACACTGCCATCCTTCATTTTTGCATGTTTTAATTTTAACGGTGTCCAGATCTAAGATGTATTTTTGTTATTTATTAGGATGTTACCATGTATTTTAGGACACCCTAATTTCCCTTACCTATTTTCTTATTTTTATTATTATTATTTTTCTTTTGTAAAGCAGTCATAATTAGATCGGATTTTCTATATTCATATAATTTTGTAGGCAGCAATATGAGATGTGATGGAAAAACAAGAAACCATGTGCAATGTTAAATTAAATCCGTAAATATATTAAAGGAAAACAAAAACATTCCAGACTGTTCTGTGTCTTTCAGCAGCAAATCCGCAAAATCCTCACCCTTTTTTGCCCCTTTATAATTTCTAGAACTGCAAGATATTGGTGCTGTTTTTGATACACAATACCTAAGACAGCAGTGTCAAATGTCATTTAAATATTTCAGGCAGGCTCTGTGCCTCGTAATTAGCGAATGTTGGGTGGGCAGCCAGTTGGGCTCCAATAAAGCACTAGCATCTGACTCTTTGCATCTAATTTGCTACATTTTTGATGCCTATTAATGTGACTGAATGATGGATTTATCAATGAATTTCTACGATGAAACATTGTCTAAAAACCCGAGCATCGTGTCCAGCCAGCAAGGTGAGACTATTGCAAATCCAGAAGTACTCTAGAGCAAGAGTTATTTTTGAGTGTAAGCTAAAGGGACGCTGGTTTATCATAGAGTGCATTTCCCACTGTCTTTATGGTGTGCTGGGGCAACTGAGCATTACCTTGAGAATAATGGGGGCTGGTGCAGTTTACAGGGCTGATCACAATGACCAGGGGGCAACTGTCCCTGTCACGTGGCCACCGTAACACTAGACTTGTCATCGGACGATGGATCGCATTGTTGTGGACGTTGGCCCATGCTTCTGCTGCCCAGGTGCACAGTGTCCTGGCACACGGTACCGATGGAGCCCAGACGAAACCCGATGCCTAGAGGAGCGTGACAGCCTGACAGCAAATGGAAAATTCAAACAATTTGACACCCGGCCTCTGAATCTTTACACCACGGCAGGTGTGTGACCTGCATGCAGAGTCTCGTAGACTTTCAAACCCACTGCAAAGCCACCAGAAACGAACAAACAAAGTAAGGAAAAGCACCCAAGAACTTAAAGCATTGGGATTCTGTTAATAAAACAAAACTGACGATTTTTTGAACTTAAGGCTTTTAAGTCTAGTTTGATGACAAGACTTAAGTAATGTAAAACAAATTTAAAAATAAATGTGTGCATCACATAATGAGTTTCAATAATCCAGCTGGGAATACAAGTATGTGTCAAATGTTTTTGCACAATCTTTTGGCCCAGATTTTCTACGAGGGCGTCTCTAGCCTGCAGGACAGCTCCCTTGTTTATGTGGGTGACTGATGAGTACGGATATAGAGTTGCCTGGTATTTGATGGGCTGTCCACGTCACCGTGGCTTCAATACAAACCAGCATTTGTCCTTGGGGTTCATTTCCAGTTACCACCGCTCAAACGAATTCTGTGCTAATGAGACAACCATGGATATAAATTGCCCCTTCCCATAAAACAGGTAATTGTCATAATAAGCATAGAAAGAGCTTAATTTCGTTACTGTGTGTTTGTAGAATTTTGATTTGTCAGAGTCTTAATGCTCATTTTCCTCCACTTTGCCTTGGTAATGGTTTTTCCCCTAATGGCTTTGCAGCAATTAGCATGCTGTTGCAGTTTCATCAGCGTCAGGGCTGTGAGTCGCATTTTATTCCCCTGCATTGTGGACAGGTAGAGAAACTACCCCTGCCAATTTATCACCAGGCAAAGTCTGTCGATATAGGTCTCTCTCAGATTCATCTGCCCCCCTTTCTGTGATCTTGGTGGAGGTACGCTGGATCAAGAGCGCTATGGAGATACGTACCACCATTAGCTGCAAACAGATGTTTTTTATGTGTTCTCATTGCATCCCACTATCGTAGGCTGTTAGCACTTTTAAATTGCAGCCGGCAGGGTCAGAGTCCCATTTAACAACCTATCGCTGCTTCTTGCACCACTGGGTAAAATCGTGGCACCCCTCTATATGCCCTCCACTTCTGCCTTTCGTCATACATGTGCCTTAAACCTGTTTATTACTGAAAAGATCGTAATAACAAATAGGGCCTGTCTGTTATGGGGAATTATTCTGTGGGTGGCTGATCTCTGAAGTCTGTCCATTCTGGCGATTAAAAATCTCCAACACGCACATAGGAGATCACGCATTTTAGCATGTTTCTTTTTTTTGTTTACGTGTGAAAAGCATTCTCCGACACATGCATGTGGTTTGGAACTGTGCTCCACCTATACATGGTTGTATATTATTTATTTTAGCAAACACTTAAATCCAAAGCAGCACACGTGTTTGAGAAAGCAGGAGCAGCCAGTCAATTGGGGGCTAAGGGCCTTGTTCAGGGCCACAATGATGACATCACTCTGCTGATCCTGGGATTCGAACACAGCCTAACCCACTGTGCCCCCCCACACACCATCTCCATGTGTCCTTGCTCTGCTTATCTGTGTCTATGAGGTTCATGTTTGGGTCACGTGACTGATCCACCACACAAGAATCGTCATGTAGGCGTATATAATGAAGCATCTTATCTTCCCAGCTGTGTTTGCTGACCGCAGCACTGAGGATGTCTGCGGAATGCGGAAGCAGCGGCGCTCGTGGTCGTGGGAGAGGGCGCCGTGGAGCGCTGCCGGCAAAATGCACTTAGTGAAGTGTGAAGCGAATTCCTACTCGTTGTCATGGTAACTGCCAGTACAGATCGTCTACAGTGGAAAAGAAATCTTAGTCAGGCCAGTTTGATTCCAGCGCCATCGAGGCTTTAGGGGATTACGCGCCTCTTCGTTGTGAGACTATATTTCTGCATTTTTTGAGAAAAAAAAAAAAACACGTGTGAGTGTGGTATGCAGCGTAGAAAATATATCAGAGGAAATGCAGTGACCAACAAAAACATCACAAACAGATCAGCTGAAGAAAGCCAGATTAATTACCCTGTTATGCTTTATTAACACAATGCAGGTTCTGTTCTCAGAGAACATATGAAACAGCCCTGAATTTGTTCTGAATGAGACTGAGATCCCTTTCCCTACTCAAAGGAGCATTTTTGTAATTTCAGGATCTGAACCATATCTAAACCTTATCATTAACCAATGATATGTTACGAATCAGTGAGTGACAGTGGAGAGGGCCACTCAGCTCTCAGCTGGGGCCAGTGCCCCTGTGGTCCCGCCCTTGCATAAAGATCCTTCTCAGGCCTGATGGGTTTGCACATATGTGCAGGTGACCATGGTGCCTTCTGTTCTCAGGGTGCCATGATGTGGGACCTGGACTGAGGTTACCGCCCCCTGCATCCCATTCAGCCCTTCCAAGATGCCAGTGAGGTTGACAGAAGCAGAGAGGGACCCCCCCCCCCCCCCGAATATTGACTGGTATTTTGCACACTGCTGAGAAGATATACAGTAGTTCTAAACAGCATTGAACTAGTAAACCTCACTGCTCCTTGTGCCCCAGCACACCATTAAAAGTAAAATAGCGTGAAAATAAACCTTTTCATTTGCACAAGTTCACTGGAATGTATTTAGATATCTCATCATGCTAGTTTTTAAGGAATACACTCACATATAGGGGTGAGGGCAAAGTTTGGGGTCTGGGCACAGGGTCAGCCAACCGTCTGATGCCCCAGGGGGGCTTAGGACCTTGCTCAAGGGCCCAATGAAGATATGACTATTCTACAGAGCATGGGATTCAAACCCGTGACCTTCTGATCACAGCGACCCAACCGACTGAGCCACACCCCAATCGTGGTTAAGTTAATTTGGGGGCTTTTTAAATAAAAATGGTGAGTGAGGTACAGAACACAGGTTGAAGGTTCGAGTCCAGGGATGCTGAGAATTCACTGTGTCTTCACACATGCTGCAACCGAACACCACTGCACGTTTCAATACAACATAAAGCACATGTAGCCTCCTGCTGTGAAACAATGCCACGGATTACAGAATAATGCAATTTATTCTGCGAAGAATTTACATTTCCATACCTTCCATTCCCAGACTACTTATACAGCACAGAATTGTGGGAATTCTTTTGCTAATCAGCATTTCTGCCAAAGTAAAGACATAACATTTGAAAATCAAATCCTCATTAATAAAAAGAATGTTTAAACATCTATAATGGTATCTTTTATCACACAGAGCACTTTAATTCTTCAGTTGTACCGCCTATAATATCCAAACGCATGTAGAGACGCAGGCCTGCTTGTGTGGGCAGGTCACAAGGAGAATGAGCCTTTGTTTTTTCTCTGGAGTGGCTTCCAATGAGAGAGGAAGAGGCGTCTGTGAGTAACATGCCAGGGGGTGGCTGATGATGCGGGGAGCAAGCTGACGGTCCAAGCCCACGGGACTCCCTGACTGGGCTGGGCTGTCAGGCTCACTTCTGTGATCACAGTGAAACAATCAGGGGGCTGTACGCACTCTCAGCTAATCAGCTTTTTAATGTGGAGAACTGGAGAACAGGGAAAACAGGAAAGCGAACCGTTACTGTCTCATTTTCCCACTGTATCACGTTGGATGTATGCCAAACAGGTCAGCCAGACCACTTTTTCCGTGGCTGCAGACTGCAGTTTTTTTCCAGGGGGATCCCAGGACGTCTCCCTGCCAGCTGGCAGATATAATCCATGGAGCGTGTGCCCTGTTTGCCCTGGGGCCTCCATGCAGTAGGGTGTGCCTGGGATATCTCCCTTGGGTGGCATCCCGGTGGCGTCCTTATGAGATGCTCATGGTTCCCCGTGATTCGAAAGAGCAGCGCCTCCCGTTCGAGGCTCACCCAGATCTCCGAACTCCGTCACGGAGAGTCAGCCCAGCAACCTTGCGGAAAAACCTCATTTCGGCCACTTGTACTTGTGACCTTGTTCTTTTACACATTTCCCATACCTTTATAGGTGACCGTGGGGACATAGACTGCAGGGTAAACTGCGAACCTTACACTTATCACCATGGAAGTCCTTGGTGCCTACAAACTGCAGTCACCTATTTGACCTCCCTGTCAATCTAACCTCTTACCATTACTCAATCACCTTTACTGAAGGCAAACTCTCACACCTCAAATTAAAGTAACAATCCATCATTATCCAAGAGACAACTGTGTCCTCTGATTCAGAGGTGCTGAGGTTTTGAAGTCACCCCGGGCGGGCGACTTGGGGCAGGGGTAGCCCCAGCGATTTGCTTAGTTGGCACCCCTCCCAGAAAATTACACCATAAGCAGCTACCGATGACGCCTGAAGGGTTGACCTGCCCAATCTGGACATCCTTCTCGCTAAGGCTCCGTTTTCATATCCTGACCACAAAATGACAAAAAGATATACAGATGGAAAAGACACAGCCCCGGTTAGGACGTTTCTCAAAAACGTTCTTCGCACCCCTCTACATTGTCCCACTGTAGATCTGGACTCCCCCACTCTGACTGAACACAGCCTGAGCAAGGTCCCACCTTGCCTTTCTGAGGTGACGGAAACACCTTTGAGGCCTTGAGTCTCTCTCCATGGTCTCTGCTATCTCCTCCCACTCCTGAGTGAGTGTGTTTGCTGCAGCATTTCAGGCCTGTGTTGCCCTGAAGGTCTCCTTCTCCAACTTGACAGCCTCCCTCATCACCGGTGTGCCCCAGTGAGTCTGGGGGTTAGCGCTCTGACTCCAGGGGTAGGTCCCAGTAACCCTATTCTGGGCCGAGTACACGATTCTTCTTGGTGGGTCATTAGGGGTATTTTTTGGGTCATAGTTTTTCTGGCCTGTTTCCACAAGGGAAGTCCTACCACCCAGAAGACATATACTAGTGGGCAAAATTATGGAAACACCTAGTATTTTTGTCATTATGCTCTAAAAATTATACAGGAATATGGGCAGTAATGTCTATAAACATTGAAAAAATGTTTACAAATGTCATACTTAAGACAATTACATAAGTAACTGGAGTAAGTAGAATAGAGTTCTGCAATTTATAAAAATTGGAAATGTTTCCACAATTTTGGCCAGTAGTGTAGCATTGTTGATGATTAAGGCATACAAACCCCTCCACAATGTTAATTTAATGATCACAATCAGTAAGGGGCAACCAGATTAACTCATCTTTTCTCACTAACGTTATACTATGTGGACAAAAGTATTGGGACACACCTTTTAACCATTGATTACAGGTGGTTTTCATTGGTTTCATTCAAACCTATTGCCACAAGTGTATAAAATCAAGCGCCTAGCCATGCAGTCAGGTTTGCAAACATTTGTTTAAAGAATGGGTCATTCTGTAGAGCTCAGTGAATTCAAGCATGGTACTGTCATATGATGCCACCTCTGCAATAGGTCAGTTTGTGAAGCGTTTTCCCTGCTAGATATTCCATGGTCAGCTATAAGTGGTATTATTGCAACCTGGAAGCATTTAGGAACAACAGAAGCTCAGCCATAAAGTAACATATCATGTAAAGTAGCAGAGCGGGTTTGCTGAGTGCTGAGGCACATAGTGAGGTCCAAGCTTCCTCTGGCATCAACCCCAGCACTGAAACTGTGCACTCAGAGCTTCATGGAATGGGCTTCCATGGCTGGGCAACTGCATGCAAGCCTCACATCACCAAGTACAATGCTATGTGTCAAATGGAGGGGTGTAAAACACACCGCCACCATACTCTGGAGCAGTGGAAACGTGTTCTGTGGAGTTACGAATCATGCTTCTCTGTCTGGCAGTCTGATGGATGAGTCTGGGTTTGGTGGACGCCAGGAGAACGTTTCCTGCCTGACTGCATTGTGCCTACTGTAAAGTTTGGTGGAGGAGGGATAATGGTATGGGGTTTTCAGGGGTTGGGCTGGGCCCCCTAGTTCCACAGAAGGGAACTCTTAATGCTTAAGCATACCAAGACATTTTGAACAATTATATGCTTCCAGCTTTGTGGGAACAGTTTGGGGAAGGCCCTTCTCTGATCCAGCATGTATGTGCCCCAGTGCGTAAAGCAAGGTCCAGGAAGACATGGTTGGGTGAGTTTGATGTGGTAGAATGTGACTGGCCTCTGAGCCCTGACCTCAACCCCATGGAACACCTTTGGATTGAACTAGAATGGAGATTGCGAGCCAGACCTTCACGTCCAACACACCCCAAAGCCTTCCCAGAAGAGTGGCAGCTATTATAGCTGCAAGGGAGGACTAACTCCTCACTGATGCCTATGGATTTATAATGGGATGTCATAAAGTGTTCTGTAGGCGTAATGGCCTGATGTCCAAATACTTTTGTCCATGTATAACATAGCAATACTACTTAAATAATCAATCAAAAGACTTGGGTGTTGCCGTGTTTTTAGACAGTTTCTACTGTGAATGAAAGCCATTTAGACAGTCTTTGCAGACAGTACACTAAAGCATTCTTAAACCAACAACTGATTACAAAAATAGCCTGACATTTTAAATGTTTATATTTTTAACCAAAAATGGAGAAAACAGCTTTGAGTGAAACTAAAAGAATGCTCTGAAAGCAGTCTGAAAGCTGAGCAGCAAATGACCATGAATTACGTGACTCCATGCTTCTGGTTATACTTTTACACCAGAAAAGTTACTCAGTCTAACTCCAAAGCCAAGGGTATAGGTTTGGTTTCAACACTGGTAGGGACTAAATCAGCTCTGATCCCCCGCTCCCCTAAACGCACAGGTTACCCCCATAGTATTGGTAGGGACATGTGCCCACCATTCTCACCCTAATCTACACCCTTATCTAAAGCTATCAAGAAACCAAACACTGAATGTTGTCTCCATATTCTGACAGTCATGCAAAATACAGTAAACGTCTGCATTGCATTCATAAACTGGTTCAGCGCTTCTAGACTTAAATAATATTTGTGATAGAATTTAGGAACAACTATAAATTTGTGAAACCATTTTCAAATTAACCTGAAATTAATTTATTGGTGGCATGTTTGATAATGAAATGAGACTCCTAAATTGTTTCTATAGTATTATAATGCTGATTATGCTGCTATGAAGAAATGTTCATAGAAATATCAGTAGTGACTGGAATGCTGTGCAGATGTCTTATCTTACCTTTCTCTGCTTAACTTTAGTGTAATATCACAGGTATAAATCGAACATTGAGTACAACATAATAAAAACCTTCACAAATATGACTTCAGAGCTTTCATTTGGCCATGAAAACACTGCATGCAACCTGTATTGGACTGATGACTTTGTGATTAACATTGTGACTTTATACCTATCTGTCACGTGATTTCAGTGACAGCTCTTTGCATGAAGAGATTGCGCCTGCTCCCCACAGTCACGTGGCTGACTCTCGGAAAACCAGTTTCATTCTACATTGCAAGTGCATGCAATTTAGGTCAATTGTTACCATTTGGGGGGGGGGTATTTCTCAGCTGTTTAGGACACAGTGTCTGTGATTGGAAGGTTGTCGGATAAAATATCTTCCTTGGCAGGATAGTCAAATGTCTATTGAGCCCTTCAACAAAGTCCTAAGTCCCCGACCC
>JAODJW010000019.1:19947571-19969489 GCA_026777045.1 Hyperopisus bebe
TTGTAAGCTTGGCCTTATACCTGGCCAATCATTGTAAGCTTGGCCTTATACCTGGCCAATCATTGTAAGCTTGGCCTTATACCTGGCCAATCATTGTAAGCTTGGCCTTATACCTGGCCAATCATTGTAAGCTTGGCCTTATACCTGGCCAATCATTGTAAGCTTGGCCTAGCCACACTTATCCTAATTGACTGTTTGACATATACCAAGTTCACTCCTAGGTGCCAACATCCAAACACAAAAACATCTTGTTTCACTGAATAAGATAAATAACTGAATCAGTGCTGATTTTTATTTCTGATCATTTCAAACAGGCAAAATCGTTGAAAGAGCAGGTCTTCATGAAGAAATAGCCATTTATGTGGCTGAGGTGGCAATAGCCCTGTGCCGTTTCTCCTGGGCATCCATTCCAAGCTCAGTCTAGCTCCACTTATTGTGCCTAGTTGACTCCTTGACAGAATGAATGTTTGCAATGTGCTGTTCACCTCACTTGTAAACTGCTTTGGACAGAAGCATCTGCTAAATATGTGAAATGGAAATGAAAAATGGAACATAATTGGTCTGAGTTGAGGGCCTAATATAATATGCTTTCGTGGGGTCCAAAATCTCTAGCAGTACCCCTGCCTTCCACAGCCGATGCATCTATCCGCCCCCCGCCCGTGCGTAGGAACTGATTGTTTAATTTGAAATTACTCGTGGTTGGTTGTTTGTGCCAAACAGTGAGTGGCAGTCTGTTAGAGACAGAGGGTGGCATTTACCCACCTCCCATTAGCACATGGCGGGGGGAGGGGGGGTTGGAACGATTATGGCTGTAGAGCTATAATACTACTGATGGCACGTAATCTATGGGGGAGGGGTGGAGGAAAGTGATGCCAACATCCAAACAAAAATAACATCCTGGTTTACTGATTATGTTAATAATTAAATCAGCACTGGTTTTTATTTCAGTTCACCTGAATGATCATATCAAACATGCAAAACCCATGAAAGAGCAAGTCTTCATAAAGATATGGCCCTTTATGCTACTGCAGTAGCAGAATCTCTTCGCTTGTTCGTGCTCCAGGAAGTAAGCGAAATATTTCCATTAAATATATTCTGTGTAAATTGGTAGACTGCAGAACTGTAACACCCCATCCCTTTGGAAGAGATCATCTGGAGGCTCGGGAATTTTCCTACTGTGCTGGTCTTATTTAGGGCCAGTGTTTCTTCCCCAATCCCGGCATTATATAACCTATATACTAGGGATTCTTAACTTCCTGGTTGATCTCACATTGTTCCAGGTCGCTTGAAGGAGATCATTAACGGATATTGCTTTATTTCATTGGTGGTCAACCAGTTGATCATGATGGGAGATCAGGCAGCAGCGAATTCTCAGGTTGCATTTTGTTGCCAGTCCTCCCCCGGTGTCTAATTCACAGTTAACAGACTACTGAGCACCGAGAAGGCCAGTGACAGATGGTGAGTGATGGTGCTTTCCATTTGAATTGGGAAGTAAGAATTTCCAAGTTCCAAGTTTGAAATTTCAACTGGAACGCCCCCTGAAGTCCGACTTCCGAAAGTCAGAGGAACTTCTACAAGTCTGACCTCAGAGTTCAAGATGGCTGCTCTGCGCATCAACCATAAAAAGCTGTAGTAATTACCTGTTCATAGGCTACTGCACTTCTGTCTCATTAAATCGTCGTTTACACAGTACTGTCTGACCTCTGTCTACGGATATATTGCTGTATGTATGCGCAAAATACCACGTAATACATTGTTATTAATTGGTATTGCTAACCATGGCTAACGGTGAACCTGGCTAGAACTGGCATTGCTAATGTCTATCCTGGCTAGTTGGCCTGAAAGGCAGTTAACCAGGGTGTAACGTCATTCCCATACAGCAAGTACAGCAAGCCTGTAGATAGTCTGACTGATATTGGAGAACATCATCATATTAAACTGAAAAGATGCAAAAATAAAAAAGCAAACAAATAAATAAAGATTCAAGAGTTTGTCATGTGCATTGTAAACCGTGAGTCACAATATACACTGAAAATCTCACTCTACATATTCTTCCGACCACCAATAAACACAAAACACAAATACAGATTAAGGTGCTTCTATTACACAAATAGGAGTGCAATAGCTAAATACGTTTAGCTAGATTGTAATCGTTTGTATCATTTGTATGAACAAGAGGCAAACGATAACATTCATAAATCATCTTTTCAGTTAGAGACTCAAATTATCATTACCACAACTATTTCTTTAAGTGTTCATCAGTCAACACTGGCTAATAAAGATAATACTTTCTTATCACGTGATTCTGCTGAGAGAGATCACATGCCCTTCGTCACATTGGTGTTCTGTGTCCTGCAATGGCTGTCACAAAGATAATTAAATAAATACATACATAAATAAACAAACAAACAACGAAAAGATAAGCTGTAAATCTCGCTGCGTGCGCCACACATGGCAGACAGCGATATGAGCATTTTATCTCCTAGCCTTCGAGGTGCTGCATAGAGAACCAAAATCCTTCCTGTCAATCCGGCTCAGCCTGACCCTAACCAGTGTGAACTAGCGAGCGACATCTCAGCAGCAGCTGAGTTCCAGGTCGACCACGGCAGTTAATGCTGCGGTGCCTGTGGGAACCACAGTGCATCACGCAACAGCTCCCAGTTTTCCAGAAATAGCAACCACTGCAGCTCAGTATGAGATAAATACAAAGATAAAGCCGACACATGACAAAGTATCTTACCCGTTAAGACACCAAACTATGATGAATCAGAGTTTGTGCAAAGTATAGCTTCCTTGGGGTAGCAAAAAATTACCAAAATTGCATAAAAACATCAATAACTATCATATAACATATAATAACTAACTTTTTGTCATGTCAAGTGAGAGCAAGGACACAGGAGCAGGAACTGAAATTAACAAAATGTGGTTTAATTAGCTAAGGGATGAACAGAATCGAACAGGATCGTGGGGGACACAAACCAATAAGGAGGGGCAAATGGGGAAACAGCACACAGGGGTGGTGTTGTTAATGTCAGGACTGGGGAACACAGGACTGGGAAGTACTTTTATACAGAAGACTAAAAAGGGAGCAGAATGAGAGGCAGCTGGAGTGCATTACCCAAAGGCAGGAACGAGAGGTTGAACTAATGCAGAACAGGCATGGCTTGTTAGATCCAAGCTAGGGAGAAACAGGAGGGATGGACAGGAAGAGCGTGACAGTACCCCACCTCTGTCCCCCTGAAGTGTGCCCTCTGGGCACCAAAATCCAGTGTGGGAGGGGACTGAGGAACCAGACATTAGGGCTGAAAACAGATGAGACCCGGGACAAGACAAGGGCTGACAATACCCACGGCAGATGGAACAGTATCAGACAAGACAAGACAGAACTCCAAAAGGACAATACTAAAAAGGGGGGGACTGAGCAGGACAAGACCAGTGACAACCGGGCAGATAGGCACACACTGGACAAGACAAGACAGGACACTACTAGGGCCAGTAAGCAGACAAAGACTATGGACTGCAGGGTGAGGAGACAGGACACACGATGGAACAGAAACAGGACAGGCAAGTGAATGAATACCAGTTAGAAACAGACACACTGGGGGAGACCACAGGTCAGGGAAAAACTAAGGTGAGGCAGGGTGATTGAGTGACCAGCTGAGCAGATGGATTCTGGAGTTTCCTACAGGAAGACCTCAGGTGGTGAGAGTAGGCAACTGTGTATCCAGAGCAATCACCCTCAACACGGGAGCTCCGCAAGGATGTGTTTTGAACCCACTGCTGTACACCCTCTACACCTACAACTGTGTAGCCACGCTCAGCTCAAATTCCTATGTGAAATTTGCTGACGACACAGTAGTGCTCAGCCTCATCTCCATGATGATGAGTTGGCCTACTTGAAGGAAGTGGAGAACCTGGAAAGGTGGTGCCAGGATAATAGCCTCCACCTGTATGTCAGCAAAACGAAGGAGCTGATTGTGGCCTACAGGAGGCAGCGGGGCTCTTACACACCTGTTCACATCAATGGTGCTACGGTGGAGAGGGTGAACACCTTCAAATACCTCAGCATCCATCTACAGGAGGACCTCACCTGTTCCACACACACATGTGCTCTGATCAGCAAGGCGAGGCAGCAGGTCTACCATCTGAGGCAGCTGAGAAGGTTTAAGGTCTCTCCTGCTGTCCTAAAGGCCTTCTTCTCAGCTTCCGTAGAGAGCATACTGACCATGAGCATCACATTGTGGTTCAGGAACTGCTCTGTCCAGGACCGGAAAGCCCTGCAAAGAGTGGTTGGAGCAGCTGAGTGCTGCACAAGATCTGCCTTGCCTTCCCTACAAGACATCTACAACAGCCGCTGTAGGACCAGAGCAACACATATCTCCAAGGACCCATCCCACCCCAATAACTCTCTGTTTTGCCAGCTGAATTCAGGCAAACGCTTCTGCAGCCTTATGACCGGAACGGAAAGGTTAAGGAGGAGCTTTTTCCTCCAGGTCATAGGGCTCCTAAACCAGGACAAGGCTCAGTGCCCCTAGGTCTTCCACTGGACTCTACAGTGACTCTTCAGTCACTGTAACACTGACCTAATCCTTTGAGTACTACTTTCATACTGTCCAAATTGTTGGTACATATCTCACGTCTCTTGCACATTGCACTCATATTGCACAGCACAATACCTTTTACCTATCACTTATGTATAGATTATGTACAGCTGAACATTTCATAAATTTTTTTATCTATTATTATTTTTCTTTATTTTTGCTATATTTTGTTATCATGCACAGCTGCTCGGAGTGACCAGGGTTACATTCCACTACATGTTGTTGGTGTACAACCGTGTACATGACGAATAAACCTCTTAAATCCTGAATGAATCTTGAATCAGGGTACTGGGGCAAAAACTGAGCCCTAAATAATGGGAATGGGGATCTTCTGGGACCCAGGGAGCTTGGGCCGTGGGGGACGTGGATTCTTTGGGGTCTTGGTAGGTTTGAGGGACTGGGTGATGCCATGGAAACAGCAGAGCTGGGACCGATGGGCACCCATGGGTTCTCAGAACAGAGACCCAATTACACTGAGGGGACTCATGGGCCAAGACCCAAAGGTGTCAAGGGACCACAAGGCCCCGAGGGAGTCACAGGACACGAGGGTCCCACTGGAACAGCAGAGCTGGAGGGCGACAAGGGATCTAACACAGGAGCAGAGAGGGGAGGAGGAACAGGGACAGGAGGGGATCACCAGGACCGCAGGGTAGGAGAGTGATGAGGGACCTAAGTCTGGACGGTGGGTCCAGACAGTATGCCCCCATGAGCTCTGCTCACCAGGAACCTCCGCTCTTCTGCCAACAGGTTCCAGACCTTAGATCTCCACTGCTTTCGGATCTGAGCCCAGGGTGAGCCGTGTTAGCACCTCCGCCACAGCTGGTACGAGTGGCACAGCCCCGGCATCCACCATACCTTTGTCATTTTTCCATTAACAGGAGTCCAGGAGGGTGAAGAAGGCTGCTGCTGGTAGGTGGACTGGGCTCAGAGGTGCGGGATCCAAGGAACCTGGAGTATTTGGTTTGCCAGGTGCATTGACGCTTGGAAGCCACAGGGATAGTTTGGGATAGTTAGGAGACTAACAAAGGAACAGAACCAGAGGCAGCTGGAGTGCATTACCCAAAGGCAGGAATAAGACTAATAGGTAAGACTTATGCAGAACAGGGAGAAACAGGAGGGATGGATAGGCAGGGTGTAACGTTTTAACAAAAAACAACTGACTATGCAAGAATTCTTAAGAACTAGTAGAAATCATGAAACCTTTAATAATTAAGGGCCAAGCCTATATTTGAAATTTTAGGGGGAAAAAAATCACTGGGTAACTATAATAATAATAATAATTATTATTATTATTATTATTGTTGTTGTTGTTGTTCTTCTTCTTATTATTATTATTATTATTATTATTATTCATGTAATTTGGAAACTACATGAAGAGCGCTAAAGAAACATCAAGACGCAGAATGTGACTCCACATACAGAATGTGACTCCACATACAGAATGTGACTCCCCTTCCACATCGTGGGGTTAGGGGTACAGGTCCCCCATCATGTGAGAAAACCGCATAAAACTTTTTGGTCGCGTTGATGAGTCAAGCAGAAACACGAGATAGAAAGATCACTGGGAGATCACTGTGAGGTCACTGTGAGATCACTGAAAGATCACTGTGACGTCACTGGCAGAGATCACTGTGAGGTCACTGGGAGATCACTGTGAGAGGCTGCCATATACATGCTTGCCGTCCTCCAACCCAGTACTGTACGTATATTATGCATTTGTGAAGTTACGAGACTTTGTGTGCCGTCTGCAGCATTCGCGAAGCTCTCAATAACTCGCGGAGACTATTGAAACCATGATGGGGAAAGTCACAACATGGAAGGGTTGACTGTATTTCATTTGTAAGTTCAATATTAAAATATAATCATGCACATTTTATATCTGTGCTTGTTCGATTAATGGAGGATTAAACGTTTCTGAGTAGACATACCCAGGTCATTGCGGCACCCGGATCTGTTTTTAAAGGGTTTGACTGACACCAGTGTCTGGGTATCGTTTTACATTTCCTTTATGCTCCATTTAATGTAGCAGCCTTATATACCCACACATCAAGTTCTATGATTTGAGTTTTTCAGTCCAACAGCAAGGACTTGACTAACATGGGGTTGACAAAGAACCATTGTCTTCTGTCGTGTCATTTATTCTGCTCATGTTATTTATGAGGAATTCACACCTACACACCCTACACTTAGTTATACATCCAAGATGGAGATGAAAGAGCTGCATCAGATCAAGACAACATGATGCTTGCAATAAATATACATTCAGCTTGATCCTGATATATGTAAATCATTAGTAGCCCTTTCAATAATTTGTTCACTTTCCAGGTCTTTGCAACGTTGCAACAAATGAATGTTAAATGCATCTTTCGTCACACAGCATACTGCCAAATCTGCCAGAGTGCACCCTGCCCTTGGATAGGCTATAGACACAACCCTGCCCCCTCCCCCCACCCCTGTGACCCTGACTAGGATGATCCATTCATCCATTCAGTCATTCATCTTCCAAAAGCCTGTCCTTGACCAGGGTATGCAGTTGGAAGATGGATGAGTACATGGTTGCATGGATCTTTCCTAGCCGTGAATCACTTGGAAAAGGAATTGACATTTCTCTAATCAGTGTTTTAAGTGATGTTATCAAATTATCATCTTGCACTGCAGTGCTTGCCGTTTAAGAAAATCATACTTATTTAATATTACTACTTCTAATTAGCATAGAATTTTATAAAATACTACATCATACGCAGGACATTTCTTATGACCATTACATTTTCAGTGTTTTTGGAAAAGTCTTGATTATTATAATCCAATAAACCTTAAACTTTGTGCTTTTGTTACACTTCATTTGTGAGACAGAGTCTTTTTGACAATAAGCATGTAATTATGCCATAAACTGAAAGAAAGGCTTCTCCATCACCACTGAATTAAATTATTACAGTGGTAAAAAAAAATTGTAGCATTTTCAATTAGGTAGGGATAAGTGGACATGATGTATGTGTGACTGAGAGGGGAAGCCATAGGGAAAAATACAAATGAGAAAAAACAAATTAAAGTATGTTAGAAATCAAATATTCGTGGGCAGAAGCACAAAACACAACTCATCCATGTTTCTTGAGGTTCTGCTATTTGCTGCTGCAAGTCAATTATTTCATAACTGATAACTGATAAAAATCAGTTAAGGACTGTGAATCAAAAAGGAACATGCTCTTCATTAAAATAACAAATATGTAACAGAATGTGTAATCTTTGCCTGTATTTAACAAATGTGTAGTACTAAATACTGAAGAACTTTTCTGGTTGTGACTATGGATGTATGATGGTTAATGTGCAGCAAAAGCTATGACCGTCTCTAAACATCAGTCCTGCACCGGTGACCTCAAAAAGCTGTACAACTGAAAGCTTCGGATGCAGGCTGGGGCTCGGTGATAGTTACAAGGAACATGGCTTCTGCGATGTCTCACCCTTCACATGCTGGTTCAGTATTTTTAAAAATTGCATGTTTAAAATGAATGTATTTAAAGTCACTGTCAGTTTGACTTAAGTTAATGTGCATCTCCATTGGTAGTAAGCTTATCCATCCATTGATCCATCATCTAACTGCTTATCCTGGTCACTGGGGGGGGCCTGGAACATGTCCCATCCCACACAAGGCACAGCAAGGCTGGGGAGCATCCAGGGTAGGATGCCAGTCCGTCACAGGGGACCCACACAGTTAGTCTATGGGCAATTTTGAGGCACAAATTAGCATAACAGCATGTCTTGGACTGTGGGCAAAAACCCACATAACAGAAGACACACCAGCTCTATATACACAGAACTGAGGCAGGTTTCAAACCTCCAACCCAAAGGGTGCAAAGAAATAGTGCACCACTCAGCCAAATTGTCAGGAAGCATGAATTTGTTACACTGATCATTCTTGATACAGCCACCGCTCATATAGAGAGTACCTTTGTGTGGCTGCTCTCTAATAATTGCTACTATTACTATGAATATAAATGTAAAAAGATCCAGTTTCCATTTAGCTTCTAGTTTAGCCCTTCATCCTTCTGGCAAGTTTATGCATGATGATTAATGACAGCATTAGTTTAATGCAGAAGAATACTTTGTAAATACCATTTAAGGCATTCAAAAAGTTAAGAAGCTGTCCACTTAAGAGTGTATTTGTGACATGCTAAATGCTGGGGGTCAGATGTTTGCATCATCGGGTGAGGCCCCTGTCTCTTAAACACCCAGGATTCCGTGGTTCAGAGATTCCCCAAAATTCCCCCTGACTTGATTGGATCGTTGAAGGGATAAAATTTGACATTCATGCTGGACCAGTTCCTGAGTTTGTTTTTCTCAGAAGCTTATTCCACTCAGAGGGAATGCTTCTCTTATTTTTAAAGTGTTCTCGTGCATTACTCTTCAACCAGCTGGCGATTCAGGCTACATAATTCATTAGGGTCTGAATGAAGACCAGTACGAAAGATGAAAGGAGTATGTTATAAAAAACAAGGACTTGAGACAGAAGAGCACCAAAACCTAGGAAACAAATTGTCACTCAATAGATGTGTATTATGTCACTCAATAGATGTGTATTATATGTAATGATTGAGTAGCAAATGGGGCTGAGTACTTGTATCCATTATTTCTGAGAAGTCAACAGAGCTGAGATGTTTTTGTTGCAGCCATGAGACTGATGAACCAAAATTACCATTACAAGGTTTTTTCGCGTTTTTGTCATGCTTGCTCAGATAAACAGCACAATGTCCACTTCCAGACTTACAGTGTGTGGCTCTGCTGTTTCCAAACTGAACCAAAGCAAAACAAAAAAATCAACCCCCTGGGATTTCTAACAGCAAGAAGCAACAAGAATAGACCTGCAGACCCAGACAGGTGTCGATCAGGAACCGGCTTAGACAGTGAGTCCATTTACCAGAAGCAAAGCCCTACACAAGCCACACTAAACCTAGGAACCAAGGAGCCTTATACACACACACTCTCTCTCTCTCTCTCTCTCACACACACACACACACAGACACATTATATGCAAATGATTATATAATTACAGTTAGTAATTGTTATGATGATTAAGAGTTGTCATAGTAAGAAGTGTTAGGTTATTTGCAGCTTAGCAAAATGGAGTCATTCAATACTTTTTTTGTCGTTCTTGAACAGGCAAATTTGGGCAACAAACTAAAAGTCTTTGTGCATACTGCCATCTGCTGGATATGTCGAAACAGGCAAGCTATAGATATTTATAAAAAGGTTTCTTTTACTCCATAAGTAACGGCAGGATTATTTGGGGCCTACATTTTTGTGGAAGTCCTCAGGATTAATTTTTGTGTAAACGAATTGAGGAAAAAAAAAAAAAATATATATATATATATATATATATGTGTGTGTGTGTGTCTGTATATATATTTATTAATGTAGTTTTATATGCCAGACCAAAGGTACTGCATGCAGAATGCAGCAATTTCCTTTTCTTCTTGGTTAAAACAAGGTTCAGTTCCTTACGCTGAAAAAGAAAAGAACGATTGCAAGATGACAGGACGACAAGACGACGGTACGCATGAAGCCTCCCGTCAACTTTGGCTGTACTCTGAACTGCTTTAACAAAAAGCACGTTGGAAGTCATTTGGAGCATAAGAAGGTGGCATTATTCCCACTATTCTTACCATTAATAGGCACAGTTGTCATAGTTTAATGGAGATGAAGTGCACTGGTGGTATCTTTAATAGGGTGAGAGGCTTCGGGAGGTGTTGGGTAAAATAGGCACGCCCCCTCTTGAGACTTTCCGGACTGGAGGCTATTGCGCGGTGCCACCTAGCTGCAGCTCTGGGTCCAGGTGCAATGATGTAACAGCTGCCCCCAGTCCCAGGGCTGCTCTTCCTTAACCGCAAATGAACCCTGCCGTGGCCACACAGCTCGGCCAATCACAGCTTGGCAAATTAAGGGGACCTCGAAACCGTCAAACGGCCTTACAGGACTGTAAAAGGGCAGCCTTTGGCCTGGCCGACACCACTGCTGGTTCCTTTGAGTGTTTCCTGGGTCCTTTCCTGTTGGAAGGAAAGCTTTGACATCATGGATTGTGAAAACTGAAAAAAGAATATGAAGAGGAATGTTAGCACATGTACCATAAAATGTTGAGGACCGATTACTCATTTACAATTTTTGATGTAGCTTACACCTACAATTAACCAGTAGTTACAGAAGCAGTTTCTATATACATGGGTTCATATAATTAGCCCATATTCCAAGGGTTAACCAAGTGGTGCTTATAGATATATGCTAGGCAGCAAGTATCATAGCATTTCTTGGTATTAAGGAAAACCCCAATATTCAAACCTGCATGCAAGATGCATGGTCTGAGTAATTTCCGTCTATTTTATACAACCGCCATTCTGTATTCCCCAGCTGTTTCAGCCAGCTGTGCGTCCTGGCCCATGTGTTCTGCCACTATAATTAGTGACATTCGCTGTCTAAGTGTCCAGCCAGTATCCGTAGAGGCACAGCTGGCCTTGGCGAGTCCTCTGGTTCGTGCGCTTCCAAAACCACTCTGTAGCCTAGAATCGGAACCCCTTGTTTTCTTCCCACACTCCCAACCAACTCTGCTTCCCTTTCACTGATCCTGCCTCAGCCAATCAGCTTTGCGGCGCCATGGCAACAGCTCCGCACTATCGGAACAACCAACCCATCACTGTCATTCCCTTCCCTTCAGCATGCAGCTGTTGAGGCTAAAACCTGGCGACTGTAACTTTAATCTTTTCCTAGAGCTCCAGAATTTTACTGAAGCCCCTGAAACTTCTTCCTTGCACATATAAAGCATTTTATTCATCCACTTGGCACATGCATTTATGCATTGCACTATTCACTAGCATATCAGCTGGATGTTTACTGGGATAATTTACCTTCAGAACCTTACTCAAAGGCTCCTTGGTGACTCAGTGGGATATGGTGATTTCGGAGGTTGCCCCCCCAGCCTATCTGTCGTCACTCCCCAGCAGCAATGGGAGTCACACTGCAGTGGAGCATAGCTTCTTGTAGGGGGGGGTTTAATACAACCGTATCAGCTGGCTGGCACAGAAGTATCTCCCACAGGTGTGTTAGGGAGGCAGCAGGCCGGACAGAGGGGGGGTTATATCACAAAGTCTGATGCAGAGCTGTAAAGAGCCGAGAATGTGAAGCAAACATCGGTCGTCTGATTTTAAATCCACCACATTGTTAAACTTACAGCCACAATAACAGCACTCAGTACTTTTTCCACTTTTGCCAGCCACTGTATTAATTTTAGAACATTATTAAGTCTGCAGCTGTCGACCAACAAACAACCACAGTGACGGTAAACAGCATCGGACACTAAATGATTACTACCGATGATTAACACACTGTAAAGCAGGGTTATTCAAATCACGGTCCTCGAGGTCCGAGCCCTGCTGGTTTTCCAGCCTTCCTTTACCTGTGAGCCAGGTGTGAAGCCTCTGGCCGATCAGAATCAGTGATTATTAAACTAACTACCTGGGAGAACTGAAAACAAGGCCTGGATTTGGAATCGAGGTCCAGATTTGTAGAACCCTGCTATAAAGAGTGGCATTACGGCGGGGGGGGCACTTTTGCCTCATACCTCCAAGGTTCCTCCAAGCCACCCCACCCCCCCCCCGTCTGCTGTGTGTGTATGAATTTGCATATCTTTCTTTACAAGTCACATGGGTTTCCTAACAGTCCCAGGACATGCAGTTTGGCTAAGGAGCATTTAAAATTGCATGTAATGTGTCCTGTGATAGACTGGCAGCCTGTCCATGATGGAGCCTGGGCTTGTGCCCTGAGCTGACACAGATAGGTTCCAGACCCATCCCGAGGGGATCATACTTTTACAATATGAGTATTTTTTTCCTGCACTGCCCCCAAGTGTTCTGTTCTGATACGGCCGCAGTTTTAAAGGAAGTCGGATCCTCATTATTACTGGCATTAACTGACTCATCAAGTCACTCTTACTATAGATACATTTACTGGGTACCTTACATACAGTACAATAGAAATAATCATTCAAATTACAGTAGTGTCGACTTTTTAAAATATTGTATTTATTTTAAAAAAGTATTTACAATGTTGTTATATTTCATCATTATCATCATCTTATTTTTATTATGATTATTATCTGTTAAGCCACAATAAAAATATTTTAAAATATTGTTTGCAGGCCATTTTTATGTCCGATATACCACCTGCTTCACAGGTTTCCCCAGTACTGACTTTTACTTACGTTTTACTGTTTTTCAGTTCCCTCTGGATAAATTACTGTAAAATCCCTGTGTGAGTGTAACAAACCAGCCTATAAAAGCGGCGCTACACTAAATAAAACTTGACCGATTGATCGTAATAATAACGATGAATAAGTGGTACAGTTCCTTGGTATATAGTAACATCTTTAGTACAAATATCACTTTCTTTTCCATAATTGCTGCCATCTTTATATAGTACACGTAGAAAAACGAGGTGTTATTCCAGATGCTGCCCCCCCCCCCCCCCCCCCCCCGTGCTTGTGGTGTAGGTTGTAAATCCCTGCTGCACCTCCTGTATGTAAGTGCCTATAACTCAGTGTTGTACAGCATCATTAGGTGTGACTATTTTTCCATACAGTTGTTTTACTTTTCTCCGCTGTACCTTAGAAATGTTAGTCAGTGAAAATGCTAATGTGCTCTTTAATCCTTAATGAAGTCGTCTAGCAGGGCTTGACCTCCCTGGTCCAAATGAGAGTCGTGTCCTTTTGATTGAATGGATGATGTGTTCGGAAAAAAAAGACGCAGGGTCTTCTTCTCAGAGACAGTGTCACTGATGGAAGGAAAACATGCATTTTGTACAACAAAAGACAAGCATCACTGGTGAGCCTGAATACTGATATCCAATAAGATTCGTGTCTCCAGCTCTCTCCCCAGCATGCTTTGCCAGGCCATTTCTAACACCACTAGGTATTTTCCACACGCTTAAAGATATGGGATTCTGTTTGACAACAGCTGTCACTGGTTGAAAATCCTGTATTAATCAGATAAGTAAATAATGAAGCCACAGGGCACATATACCACAGGGCACATATACCACAGGGCACATATACCAGTGCATGTTGCATAAAAGCAATTTTGTATTTTCTTTTCCTCCCTTTTGATATGGATCCTTAAAATGCATCACTGTCTCCACTGCCTTAGTAGAATAGTGTAGAAATACCTTTTTAAATGACCATACATCAAATATTGTGCACCCTTTATGCTAAATGTAATAATACTACTTTACAGAATGCATTCTTTTTAATGATTAACATTTCAGAATATCTGTTTGTCAGATAATTTCCCAGGTTTCCTCAACTATTATAGCTAGTTTCAGAGAACATACATTTACAAACATTACTATGAAACATTATCAGAAAAAAATGTACCAGGCCTAAATAATGTCAACTCTGCGAAAATGTAGTGGAACATAATGGATCAGATTTAAAACAGAACCAATCAATACTATTTAATGAATACGTAATTTTATGGGGCTTTTCCTTTAACGTGAACACTATTTATATGATATAAACTGTTGTTATATTATACATTCTACACTGCAGTGAGTCATAATTAGTTGTTCGACAGAATGTAACCATTTGATGGGAGATTTTTAGGATGAAAAAAGGTACCATTTAAATAAGCGCTGAAACCTTTGATTTTCTAACATCACTCAGAGCCCCGAGGTTAAAGGGCAGCTGGGCATGAACTATCTTTGTTGGGCCAAAACGACTAACATGTAGTAACAAAAGTGTGCTGTGTCACTGTGGAAAGCGCGTCTAATGACTGAATCTGATTCAGCGCGGTGAGTAAGGCTTGAATCGCATAATTCAGATGAGACTTTGATCCATTCCTCTTCTGCGTTCTCTAATTCCCCTTTGTTCCATTATACGACAGATTAATCACGCAGAATGTGACACATGACACTACCAGAGCATCCTCTTCACTTTCTCAATAGGGCGTCATCTGCAGATCCTATCTGGAATCCCCACAGGCAGCGAAGGCTTTGAATGAAAAGCATTTCACAAATCCGGCGTCACCCCGACACTAGATGCCGCTGTCTCTGCTCTGTTGGTCTTTTTTTCCCCACCGTTGATCTCTCATTGAAGTCCCAAGTAATCTTCTTGTACTGACGTGTTATCTACTCTGATATCATGATAAAACTATTTACTGCTGAAGACGGCAAATGTGTTCAGATTGAGTAAAAAAAAAAAACTTAGAAACGACTGAGCAAGTGAACAGAATTTTAAACGTAAAGGGAATTGCAACATATCAGAGCCATTAAGATGCTTTACATACCAAAGCAGGAACTGACTCATTATGTGTCATCCATTATCGACATAATGAATGGAGTCATAGCTACCTGTCGTTCTCTAACAAAGGCACATGGGTCTCCTCTTCATACTAACCTGATAGCTTCATTTTTTTACCGTCATTGCTGCTTGCTGGGACCTCGTGCAGAGAAAGAGGCTTGAGTGTCTCTTTTGCTGGACCTACTTAATGACAGGTTGACTGGTGAATATGGCCCTATCATTCAGGCCTTCAATGATGCCCAGGCCGCTGGAATGTGCCAAGTTAACGCTGAACACCTACTCCCACCAAATCCTCTGCACACTCTGTCCCTTCCATGGTGTCCTGCTGTATCTGCCTCTGCTTTTTCTCTCAGTGGAGACACTGACTGAACTTCTTCAAAAAAAAAAAAAGCTTTGAAAATTCCATTTCTGCATCGTCTCACGTTCTTACGCGTGATTTAATCTCACCATATACAGTACCAGTCAAAAGTCTGGACACGCCAAGCGACCTACAAAGGGAAGCATCGCATCACACAGTCTGGCCACCTGACCTAAACATGGGAGAAATGGTTTTGGAGGAGTCTGACCATGCAGTGAGGGAAATGCAGCCGGGGAGGTCTCAGCGTACATGTGGGACCTCCTTCAGGAGCCCTGGAAAAGCATCTCAGGAGGCCACTTTGTAAAACTGGTGTAGAGGAGAAAGTAGGGTCAGCCAGTAGCAGGAGCCAACTGAGGTTAAGGCCCAGTGGTGGCACTGGGAGACACTGGGAATTGAACCAGCAACCTTATGAATCCTAATCCACAGAGCTGCCCCTTCAATGTCTTTATTCTAAAATGTGGAGAATTGTACAAATAAGCATTTCTATGGGTAGGTGTGTCCAAACTTTTGACTGGTACTCTGTGCGTGTGATTGGATGTTTATATTGCATTAATACCTGGAATATATAGTAAATATTTTGACATTGTGGGGACTATTTTTTAGGTCACTGTACTACATTTAAACTGCAGTCCAGTTGCTGTGCATGTTGCAATAATATTATTTGTTGGCTTAGTGTTCTGAGGAAAAGATACTCAGTGACTATTCAGAGTGCTCGCTTTCCTGATATTCAGAGTACTCGCTTTCCTGATATTCAGAGTGCTCACTTTCCTGATATTCAGAGTACTCGCTTTCCTGATATTCAGAGTACTCGCTTTCCTGATATTCAGAGTGCTCGCTTTCCTGAAGTGATGGACAGCTCTGGTCGCAAAAGTAATCTGCCTGGGTTGCTTTTTCTTAGCATATTTTGTGAACCTTTTAGAATTTGGGGGAATTTCCTTCTGCATAACGGCTAACACTGACCTAACTGTTTCCTGGGGAGGGGTGAATCGGTGTATTGAAAAATGCGAAACAGCCAGAGTAGCTGGACTGTGTCTCCTGACACACAAAAAAAACAGTTATTCTTCTTGGTGACGTTTGTATCAATTCATTTAATGTACATTTTCAGCCAAGCATACAAAAGAAACCACAAATTCTTTAATGGTCAACTAAACTAAACTCCACTATCCTACTAATATGTTCAGTCCGGGGGGGGGGCATTGAAATGCCATATAACTGCTTTGCTAATTAAATGCCAACACGTCAGTGTACTCATTAATCACAGTATGGCATTTTCATTTAAAAACTGTATAAATCTCATCCAGGGAAGCATGCTGGGCTTTCCAAGAAAGAAATACAATAGATGCAAATAGGTAAAGAGCGATAAACAGCAGGACAGTGTCAGTGTCAGCAATTTCCATCATATTAAGAATTATCAGGGTTCTAACAAGGCAGTGACACAAAGGTGACAAGAAAAGCAAAATAGAAGACTAGGGCTAGCAAGTGTATGGCAAACGCTGACACACGCGTATGTGTTTGTGCACAAACACTGTATTTAGTTATTTAATTAATGTTAAAAAGCTTCAGATCAAATCTCATGGATGTCCACTCTAGTGGCCCACTTTATGAACACTTAATCTAGGAACAGCAGTACCAGTCAGTTGGGTATAATGTGGTGAGAATGTTGAGGAGTAGTTTTAGGAAAAAAAGGATGCTAGTTATTTCAACTATGTAGCGCGCAGGGCAGAGGTGACCAATAGGAAGGTGGGTGTAATTGGCACTTGGCAAGATCCCATTGAGAAATGTTGAACTTACAATGCTATCTAATCATGAGAAAAGGCCAGTGTGTTCCATGAAGTCCATCCACTGATCATGAAGGAGTGAGCATTTGGAGCGCCTATGTACAACAGAACAAAACATGCACCTTGCAGCCAGGAACCTTTCACATGAAAGAGGTGGTCCACCTCCATGGTGGGAAATTGAGCAATACACAGACCAATACATTTACAAGGTGTTAAATTCTTAATCGTGACACGGAGATTCATCATAAAGGGAGTGATACCTTTAAGGACCACGTAGCAGATGAGTCAGAGAATTTGTAATGTTCTTTCATGGCCACAGACCTTGCAGAAATCCAGTAATAGCTACCTTCACTTAATACTGTCCCCATGGTGACATAAAACATTTTTAAGGGGTTTTTGCAACCCATGTGACTGTAGTGGTACACTGCTGGGATGAATGGGTTGAAAACATGCCTCTGACTCTGTCTGGCCTTATCTTTAGGGTTTTGATCTTTGTATACAGTAAAAATCCAGGCCCTTCGCCACCTGAATCCATGCATATTCATTACATCTTAATTGCTTCAACATGATTTGCAATGAATAGAAAGTTCCAGAAGTTTTTTTTTTTTTTGGCAGGAACATTCTACTACCTAACTGGGTAGAAGAAAACTTCTTTTGTGACCGTTGGTTATGTTTAAAAGTTTCAATATGTGAAAGCAGCGTCACAGAATTTGACACCCGTTAAAATTTTGGAAGGAAATGAGGGTATTTTAACTCGATGAATTCCCAGAGTTTGAAGGCGAGGGCTTACGTAACATTTAAACAAGGATGAGTGAAAATAAGAAAATCCTACTTCTGTGTCTTCTGCAGGTCTGGCACACCAGCGGTTCAAAAGTGAGTGCCGGCACGGTAATAAACATAATTAATAAAAATTGATACTTTATCGATCCCCATGGAGAAACTCTCCTTACGCCTCCCCCAACTTGCTCTCTGTCAGTGAGAGTAAGCTGGCTATGAAGGGCAGCCACCCATAGCAGTGCTCAGGGAGCTGGGGGGTAAGGGCCTTGCTCAAGGACCCACAGATGCATGGAGGCTGGCCTTGAAATGGCGACCCTCTGATCACAGGCACGGAGACTTAGACCACCGAGCCACACACTGCTGTTTGTTACCACTGTAAGGAACAACGAAAACATGCACACTGAGACTTAAGAAACCTGGGAAGGAGGCTGGAACATCTGAGCATTATTGGGTTATTCGCTAAAATTTGCATTGCCAAAATATTTACAGAAACACTAAAGAAAATCTATTTAAAGGAAGACGACCACGTCCAGTAGACCGATGTTGTTTCCATTTTGTGATGGGCACTGTGTTATTGTGATGGGTACTGTGTTATTGTGACGGGTACTGTGTTATTGTGATGGGTACTGTGTTATTGTGACGGGTACTGTGTTATTGTGATGGGTACTGTGTTATTGTGACGGGTACTGTGTTATTGTCACAGAAAATTGTGAGTTGAGATTTCGGACAAAGCTTCTGGTTCACAGGTTGATCTATGTTCAAACCATCACCCAGGATCAGTGCCCTAACATTCTAGGCACCGCCCCCCACCCAATTTTGCCTGTTATTTTATATATTCAGAGGCCCCCAGAACCTGCCATGGTATTCATGACCCTCCAAAGCCTCTGCCTTTGATTGTAGTGACCGGGAGGATAAACATCAGCATCAGCAGAGGATGCAAGGCGGGACACCTTGCAGAGGCTGGTCTTTCGAGCCAAAATTAATCATTTTCTCCCACATGCATCCTGGCCATTCGTCGGCATATCTGCTTTCAGTGAGACACGGATGAGAGGAAAATACAGCAAAAGCGTAAATGAAACAGCCAGATTTTGTGGGTGCAAAGCATTTGCAGTACTTCTGATTGTGGAGGGCTAGACTTCCAAATATGGTTATTCCAGAGACACTAAAGTAAATTTCCCACAACCCTTGGTCATGATATTCAACAGGGAAGATGCCAGAGCTATGATGATGTCCTTACCTAGAAATGCTCTGGTCAAGAGAGCGTGATTCCATGTCAAAATTCCTATCATTTTTCTCACTTATTGCAAGGTTATGGTTTATTAAGGCTTCTGGAATATATAAGTTGCCAGAAAGCTTTTATTTAATCATTTTTTTCTTACTTTTATCAACAGCGGTACTCGAGTGTAACTTTCCGTGTTTAGTAAGGTAATTATGTTGTCAGCAAAGGCCAAAAAAAAAACTTTCCTCTAGGAATCACAATGATGCTGGTGACCTTTATTTATCATGGGAAAGCAGCGAACGCAATCTAAACTTACTGTACCAGGGCTCAGGGTGAGATCACTCAAGGGGCAACTCGCCACAGTGTGTCTGGAGGGGCGCCGGCACGACCTAAAGCCCAGCCCAGGCACGAGTCAGCATGACTGGGCCTCGTCTCGCTAACGAAAGCATCGAAAATAAATGTGTCGCTTGCAGTGGGAGCAACAAATGAACCGGTAGGGGCTCAGCGCTCAGGATTGCTGCTGAAGACTCCTTAGAGCACATTAGTCTGGCACTCCAGCCTGTTTCCCGGATGCCGCCGTCCCAAGTACGAGAAAGCCGGGTTATTTTTAGCGTCTTCTGCACCACATGTCTCCTTCTCATTTATGGTCAGAGGCTACAGTTGACCACAAGGTCAAACTGCAGCTCTCCATCACAAATCACACAACGCCAGGCCCGGCCTGGTCTATTAAGAAGGCTGTTTCGCATCTTACTACTCCAATAACTAGTTGTGCTGAGGAAAGGCAGCATATCGAATGGGTTAACCATTGTCCAGCCATTATTTCTTTATTAGTGACTTTGCTTTCATTTTGTTATATGGATGAGTGTGTACGACTGAAGGTGTCATGTCATGTGGGGTAATCGACTCTGCGGAAATGCAAGTTCGCTCTTGAACATGCCACAAACCTCAGTAGGATATGGTGAGATATTGCCTCTGGTCAGGGTTTCAAACAGAGCCATGGGGAAGTCCCGGGGGGGGGGTTGTTTACAGTAGTATATTAATTTGTGGTGAGAAACTGAAATTGGTTCAGTGATCCTGAGTATTCCTCTAACACACTGACAGATTTCTCTCTTTTGCCACAATTCAAACACACAAGCAAAAATTAAGAAAAATGCCGAAGTATTTGCAGGGTAAGTAAGACTGTAGCTCGTAAAGTTCACTTGGGTTCCTCTTGGTGTTTTATATGAAGGAGGAGGGACCATGGAGAGAGATGACCTTTTTCTGCTAATGTAGGACTCCTCTTAAATAATAAGGGACATCCTGCTCACAGACGCGATGTGCTTAATCTAAGCAGAGAATAGAGACAATGAAGAGATTCCTCAATCCCTAAAATGCTCCTTAGTGATAAATGACTGAAGCACATCCACAATACACTTGATTTATAGCAAATGATCTGTAGGCCCTATTTCACAGGGGGAATGAGCAGAGAGTTGGTTCGGAAGCATAGAAATCACAAACAACTAGAAGTGCAAACTGTGAGAATAGCACCACCCAAACAAAACTCGGCTGTTTAATTTAATGAGGCCGGACCATACATTTAACAGGCACTTAGAAATCACATGAGGAGAAACAGGCAAGTATGCTATCCGCCCTAGGTAGGTGATAAGGTTTTGGGTTTCATTGCTTCCATTGATTCATTCCACATGTTCCTTAATCATTCTCTCTCTCTCTCTATACTGTATATATATAGTGTATATATATCTATATCCTTTTTATGCTTTTGTTTTGATTAGACCCTATAACCCTGGACAGGGGTGCCAGAGGGGCATGGACATCCTGGCAGATTGAGGGGGCCTAGCACTTTACAAGGGCCCAAAAATCTACCATCAGGGGCCTCCTGTTTGGCTGCCACCCCCACTCAGCAAATTCTATCTACCGTGGGACCAGTGGGATTTTGGATTGAAAGTGCCCCCCAAGCAGGGGGCCCAGAATTTCCAGCTACACCCCTGACCCCGGTCTACAATCCCCCACTGAAGTGTCCACGCTGTCAGACCTTTGCTTGACATAGAAACATTATATTGTCAGTCAGGAGACTTTTTTATTGTCCTGTTTCTCATCCCACCTCTGAATCCCCAAATAAAATTCTGGTCCGCTCCCAAAATCCCTTGGCCACATGCCTCTTTTCACTGGGCTGTCCCAAACACAGTCCAAAGTGAAAATGCTTCCCTTCGCCTTACCAAACTAAGGACATCATATATATTGCTCTTCTTGTGACAGTGTACCGGAACGCAGCACTCTGTTCATGCGATGCTTTGATCCCCAGGCTATGACAGACTGACTTTTAGAAGCGCTGCCCAGGAAACAGTTTGTGTTCGGGGGAAAACGCTGCCATACCCTCATCTCCCACTGTCGGCGGGTAAACTGCCCATTTGGCCAGTCTAACATTAAACGCTAGAGTGCCATTTCAAAAAGCAGCACTTGAACCAAAATACTTCATCATATTCAGTACGGTCTGGTCCATCTGGGTGCTGAATGCTCTATTACATATACCACTGTGTTTCAGTGTGATTCCTGTGCTTAATTCTTTGCCTCTCTTCTGTCTGTGCATGTCTTAACAACATTCCATTCTCAGTCCCCTCCTTACTCATAAATTCCTTTTAATATACCTTACTTGTTTTTCCTCTACAGAATTAGACCTCTTACCCTGGCGTCGTTCACTCGTTGCTATGATGATGTGCTGAGTATTTTCCAGTAAACACACTGAACTGTATGAGCAGACAACAGCGGAGGAGAGAGGTTGATGTTGGGAGGTGGGGGCACATATTAATAATTTAAATACAAAAGTCTATTTATTGGGGGGGGGGGGGGGGTGT
>JAODJW010000019.1:19981275-19993239 GCA_026777045.1 Hyperopisus bebe
GGGTTGTTTGTTTCAATGATCCATGGAGCTCTGTCATCTGGGGTTCCTGGAGGTGGGGGAGGCTTTTGGGGAGGGTCCAGACAAACTATGATCCAACAAAGACTGCCATGAAAAGCACTAAAGGAAACCAGGGGACTGTAATATGGTTATTGTGAACCAGTCATCCATCTTGTGACCTCACAGCCTGTGAGGTGAAAAGTGCCAGTCAGATGCAGAAGCTCGAGCAGGAAGACAGGACACGGGGTTTGAAAACATGGAACATAAGGTCTCTGGTGAAGTAGAAGCCAGAAATAGTATGGGCAGTTTGTAGTCGGCATTACCTCCACACACACGGTGTGGGCTCTGGAACTAGACTGATTAATTGGGGGTGAAGTGTCCCCTATGGGGTAAGACAGGTGGGTGCTGGGATATTCACAAGTCTCAGCCTGAGGGTTGGGCTGCAGGAGTTTTTCCCAGTGGACAAGAAGGCTCTCTCTACATGACTGCACTTTGCAGAAATGCTCTGGCTATTGTTTGTGTGTAGAGATAGAATAGTAATTCAGAGTACCCATTGTTCTTAGAGAAAATGGGTCAGGTGCTCACAACGGTACCTCCTACAGACACTGTGGCTCTACTGGGAGACTTCAGTGCACATGTGGAGAATGATAGGAATACTGGGAGGGTGTGAAGGGGAAGACTGGCCTCCAGAGTCTGCACCAGAGTGCTGAAGTGTTATTAGATTTCTGTTAAAGCCATGGATTGTCTAAAGCGAACACTGTACTTACTCACGAGGTTGTTTATAAGTGTACTTGCTGTCACAGCACCCTTGGTCAGAGGTCATTGATTGACTTTGCTATCTGACGTGAAGTTATGTATTTTCACTGTTTGGGTGATGAGAAAAGCAGAGCTATCAAGTCTTGATCACTTGGTGGTGAGTTGGACTCACTGCATGGGGAGGAGGCCAGAAAACTTCAGATGAGCTCGTCAGGTTTACTGGGCAGATCTGGCTGAAGGTTCCATGCAATATGTTTTCAGCTCCCACCTCTGGAAGAACTGAGTGTCCTTACATAATTTACTTACACAGTAGGTACTGAGTTTTGTCAGAAGCCTACTACTTGACCGTTAATATGGTACGTACTATATACATGTATAACAACAGTATGCATGCATTTGGACATACTGCGGCTGCCAACTCACATATTACCTGACACAGATTTGTAATAACGGCATAACTTGACCCCTGCAAAATTTAAAGTTTCTAAAACTGTCAAAGAAAAATGCATTTTCGAGTCAACTTATGTAACTGGCTCTTATTTTCTGGTTAAATTTCAGTTGGCCTTCCTCTGCCATCTTGACAAGAATTTCTGAGGATGCAACATTGTTCATCTCTGGGTGCAGCTGCAGTGGATTGGTGGGATAGCATAGCATCTGTGAGTTGCACGCTTTGGAATTTTGCAGAATGCAGTATGTCATACAGATATCATTCACCTACTTTCTCATCCATGCTGAGGATTCATGAATCATAACATGACTCTTACTTTGCATACTATATTTCACCTACTACATAGCAAAAAGTATGCAATTTTTGATGCACTCTGAGTAACTAAGTGAGTCTGATGACTTTGGGTCTGAACAGATCATGTTCAAAACTTCAAATATTGCAGTGGCTACAGAGTGCTGTGGCCAGAGGTAGCCCTAGAAACTGCTGGTGGACAACAGGGGTGAGGGAAGCTGTCAAGCTGAAGAAGGAGACCTTCAGTGCAAGACACCTGAAAGATGTGGCAAAGGCAGGCAGAGAGGTAAAATCTTTTGCATGTGAAGTATCTGGGAAAGTTATAGAGACGAACTATTGTGTGGCCCAAAATATGCTGTGAAAAACTGTTTAATGCCTTAGGAGGTGGGGGCAGGACCCTCCCCAGGTTGTGTTCAGTAGAAGTGAGGAAGCACTGCCCAGATCCAGGGACACTGCTGAGTGTTGGAAGCAGTGCAGGTCAACCCATTAGGTAACAAAGGTGGCTACCTACCATCATCTCTAGGTGAAAGGAACACTTTGAAGAACAGAACAGGGTATGAAGATGTTGCCATGGCTGATGTGGATCAGAGGTTACATCAATATTATTTTTAGATGATGCTGCTATTGCAGCCCCATCCTACTAAGACCTTCAGTATAAACTTAAATGGTTTGATGCCCAGTTTGAAGATCAGCAGTGTCAAACCTGAGGCCAGAGTTTTCTCTTGGAATAGAAAGGATTACTCCTTTCAGGTAAAGTGGGGAATCTACCCAACTGACCCTAACCCGGAGAAAAGCTATGATGATGTTGATGATGATGACAAAGATCATGATCCATCCGTTCATCCTTCTTTGAACTGCTTATCCTGCTCAGATTTGCTTGGCACCTATTCCATGCAGCATGGGGCAGAAAGATGGGGTGTCCTGAAGGAACATGCACACACACTCACACTGACATAGTCTTTGGGCAACTAAGAGACATCAGTCAGCGTTTTCAAACCTGTCATGTTTGAAACTGTACTTTGGTATCCCATTCTGACACCAACACAATGACTGTAGTGCAATAGTAGCCCATGGTAAAACTTCAGCCCTAGTCTTAATAGGTTTATTAGAGAGACCTCTATCGTAGTTGGAATCAGTGGCGTCAACCCATTGGGTTACATAGGCACCACCTAGGGTGCCATTTATGGACAGTTGGGTAATTCAGATCCAGAGAGTAAAAGTCCAAACCGGGATTTTGTTTCAACCAACCAGTTGAATACTCCGTAACTGTGACTCTTTATACTCAACTGGTTGGTTTAAAACAAAATCTTGGTCTGGACTTTTACTCTCTGGACCTGAATTACCCAACTCTGTTTGTGGAGGGGGCGCCAAGGTAATAAGGCCAGTTTCACTTTGTATCAGGCAGTGCATGTGGCACTTTACATGCTTCTCATGCCTCTATAAGTACTTGTTCCCTCTGGCACAGAACAGACATGCCATTAATATGTAAATAAGTTCCAGAGCTCCTCAACCACCATCAATTGTAGAAAATACGACTAAAGCAGATAAAAACAAAATAACTATGCAGTTTTGAGCGACCTGGACCACTACTTATGAATGTACATTACATCATAACACTATTTCGCAACATTTATGAAATGCCCAGTCACGATCCTTCACAGGGTGGGAAATGTTCAGCATGAGCAGAATTGGAAATTAATTTAGCACCCGAAAACGTCGCGAACGTATTACATTGATCAAGATGCGTTTGCTTGCTGCTTCTTGACTTAAGTAAAAATCGAGCCAGTGCTTTCTCCGCTTGTATAAACCAGGAACCTTTTCAGATTGTTTGTTCAGCTTTTAAGCCGGCGCAATAATAACAATATATAAATAAATAAAATGCAAGGGTGCATGAATCAGTCAGGCAAATGCGCAGATTGGCTCTGGCGTTTCATTCCGGCAATTCATTCCGGGCCGCACAGAGAAATAGGCTGGTTGTATAGCAAAAATGCATTTCCCAGAAGAACCTGAAGTAAATAGCAACCAACCACCTACCATTAAGTTGTTTAAATTGTATTCATCCAATTCCTCCCTTATTACTTTACCTCCGACTACAGAGGGTCACCTCACAACTAGAAATGCAGCAGATTAGAAACAGGTTACTTCAGAATTTTCCTCTTTATTGTAATCATGTAAGCATATCGCATGAATGATACACGCCAGTAATGCATATACTTGAATGTCAAAGATGCATTCTTTTTCAACCATTCAATATGCGATCAACAATACTCAGTCAAAGATTTGCATTTTACGTTCATTAATAGAGCTCTACAAAGTGTACTTATTTAATTTCGTATGCAACTTTAAGTTCTATTTAATGTGGAGAAACATTAAGCCTCATCTGTTAGAAACTGTTGATCCCACTTACGGTGAACCTCTTTAGTTTGTGTGCCATGAATGCAGGAGCGCTGTTCCAGTATGTATTTGAGTTGCATTAAAAACATATTAAAAGTGGCGCATGATTAAATGCAGGCTACAGAATAAACCAATAGTGCACCAAGTTTTTGTGCCAGTCCCATGTCATTTCACATTTCACGTTTGTCTGAGGACTCACTCCTGGGAAACTTTTCTTTCAAAAATGTCAGAAAGTCTTTATTTCCAGAGTCTTTAATTTACACCATAGGCAGACAGATAAGCCTCACCATCCAGAGAATGGTGGGGCATCAGTTTGTATTTAGATATCCCAGACCGGCAATTAAAAAAAAATAGTATAAGATATAGTAATACACCATATGCTGTTTTTTGAAAGTGTTTAAAGTACTAGAAAACACAGCAGATGATAATCTATACATTCATCAATCTTTGATCTTTGAACTGCTTACCCAGTAGAAGGTTACAGGTCAGACACAGTTATATACCTCACCATTCATCAAACTCCCAACAATCTTGGTCATGCAGGGGTGCAGTAGCTATAATTCATAGATGTATATGACATATCATGTATGCATATTCATGTACATTCGCAGGTCCTAGTCACAATTTTTGGATTTTAAACGCAACATTTGCGCACCGTGGTCACCCATCTTTCCTGACCTCATTTTTGGTTATGTGGGATATGAATGGGCAAACAAATCTTTGATGGGCCTCTCTTTCATCCAAATGTATCGCCAAGGCACATTCATGGCAACCAGCTTCCAAGCTATGAATAGATCCTGTGCAGTCACATGGGTGAACCAGTCCCAAACAGACTCTTGGAACGTCAATGATCATCTGTGGGTCTTGTTTGATTGTTTGTCTGTCTGTTTGTTTTTCTCCATCGTCAGAGATTACGGGCTTCAACACATTCCTGTTTGCCTTTTTTTTCCAGTAGAGTTAGCGCTCCAGCTGCTTCCATGCTGTAAGTAGGAACACTCTGCATAATTTAAAGATAACTGTGCCATTATTGTGGGAGCACAATGCTGATCTATTTTCTCAGGGGTTTTATTGGTGGAAGAAATGCAAGGTGATTACTGCTATACAATAGCCTCATGCTAATAAACCTTTAACCTGCAATTCAGCCATGGTTATAATGAGTTTTAAAAATAAACAAAGCTTGAAATATATGCGTCACAAAATCCCAAGAGTCATTCATTTTATAATAGCATGTAAAATTACTTGTACCGTGTAGTTTAAGACCTTTAAAGTCATTCTTTGCTGCTGCCAATTATTTTACGGTGGTGGGATGGATGAGAGAATGGCAGGTAAAGAAAAAAGTAAAGATAAATGACCCAAAAGTGCAGAAGAGTAACTAATAAAGCTGTTTTTTTCTGCTTACTGTTGCTCCACAGAATATTTTGCATCTTTTGACATCCAACCTCAAGCAGAAGTTGCTGTTTGAAAAACCATGCAAGAGCCTGTGAGGAAATATTATTGATTGTATTATTTGTTGTATTATTGAGTATGTTTGTCATTTGTATTTGGCATGAGAGTTGGGAGGGAAAAAATGCAGGCATATTTGATCTTTTTTTTTGTCTTGTTCATATCTTTTGTGCTTTTCTTTTCATGTATTTTTTGTGTCTAATTAACAAAGCATGACTTGGCATTCTGAACCATCTTGTCCTGATGTTCAGTTAAATATTTCAATGGTATGTCCTCTATGAAAAGCATTAGTGCTTTACCGTTAGCATGCATGTGACACTGCAGCATTTCCCTCTGCATGGGGACTCAAACCGGCTGACACATGTCCTCCTCTGTAACATGTTTTCATCCCTCCTCATTTTTCCTGTACAAAATCACGAGTGGAACGCTGCCAGCATTCCTCAAATGCAGGTATCAAAACAAGGAAAAAAAGGAGTGTTCGGAGAAGCGTATTGACTGATTTAAGTGGACGTCTGAATGCTTATTAATTAAACGTATCGTTCAGTGCAGACATTGGATAGATTTGACTTAACTGCAGCCGAGTCTGTCAGATTACCACGCCAAATGAAATCCTTTCATGAAGGCCTTGATCCATGCATCTGCAGTTTAGGAATAGGACGGCGCACTTGTAATTTAACATTACATCTGAAGCTGAAAAAACACGAGCGCAAAATGCTCGTGCGAATCTATGCATATGAAATGTCACAATACGGCCACAGTTATCTTCACTGATAAAACGAAAAAAACGAAAGGCGAATTCATTTATCATTGTGGACCTTTATTTACTACATACCAGCTTGTTAACATTTTTTTAAGAAATAGTGTAAGAATTAAAATACTGTTTTCAGATACATCAACCTAATCTACATTTATGTAACGGATGGACGGGTTTAGGTAATGATTCAGAATTAGCATACATATTTGGCACATATCCTGGAATAAATGTTTGTCAGACACTTCATTTAAAGCATCTTTTAACTTGCTGTTGTTTTATTTCCATAAATGAGTTTGAATGGAACACAAATTCAATCTGGAAGCAAAGCCAGAACCTTATCTAGTGTGATCTTCAGTTCTAGTAGTAAATCAGTGTTTTTGTCATTGGTAACTGCCTCCTAAATATGGCTATTAAACACTTCCACAGACAGCATTATCAAATCTATGCGAGTGATTTTACTGATCATGCCCATAAGGTAGATATGGTCAAAAGGATCAGAATAAGACAGAAAGCGTGAAATGTTCTCCTGTGGGATCACAAAGAAATGCATGCTGGGAGAAAAACATTAATCCCAGAGTAGTTTGTTGAGTGTTCTAACGGGGATCACGTCAATAAACCGAAAGGTATTTAAAACTGGTTAACACAGTTGGCATCCATAAATTAAACAAATTAATTTAATGCACATCTGCTCCTTTAGAACCTGAGCAGATTTTTTTTCTGAAATCACCAGTCATAACAATTGGTATCGAGCAAATTAGTGAAAACTAGCTAATTATAACACCTTGCAACATCTATGAATCTATTAACAAGTGGTCCAGTTTGATATGTAAGCAAAGAAAGTAAAGAGAAATAAATCTTAGGAGTTATAGCTAGTAGCTAGCAGACCGGGTGATATATGAAATAATATTGAACTACTTTGTAAGGGGTATAACATACATTATTTTTCTGTTGTTATGGAAAAAGAACACAAAATGGGGTGTGAGGGTGTGAGTGCTGTATTAAATATTCTGCACAAATCAAAATTGGATTTTTTTTTCATTTTTGCACGAAGCAAAAATGTGCATGCAGTGCATGACAGAAGCGCAATGTCCAACTGGTAATCAGAGCGTGATGCTGAAGCCATGCTGGACTGACAGAGAATCTTTTCTACAATTAGATCTGATGCTATTAGCTTGGTTTCACTTTGACTTTATAGTATATTTAACCACCAGCTGTTTTTTACAATGATTTTGTGCCATGACTAATAAGCCCTTGAGAAGGACCCATTTGCAGTCTTATCTTTGAGGAAATTGTTTCACGTAATTAGAAACTGAATTTGGGGTGTGTTATTACTCTTCTTGTCATTGCAATGGGGGTAACTAATAAAATATTTAAAGAATAATTAAGTGCCATAATAGAATAAGTGCATAAATCAAGGAGGCAAATCACACAGATATGACTCACTTAAATGAATCGTTTTTCCACATGAGTACAATAAAGCTGCATATGTTCTTTTCATTCATGTTTTTCTGTGATGAAGAGACACTATGTTTATAACAGTAAACTCTTCACTGGGCGTTAACTCAATATTATATGTATCCAAACAGATTTCAGAATTGCAGTTCCTGTTCTTGTGCAGTGTGGCTGTTTCTCGTTATTGAATGCATTTATGATATTGTTTTTTTAATTTCAGCTGTAGAATTAGCCCGTGTCCTGCAGACCGGCCCCCATGAGCAATATCAATGGGATTTTAAGAGAAAATTGGCAAAGCCGGTCCAGTGAGACCATATGTCCATATATACTGCTATTGTCACAATCACTGAGGATGATGTCAGTCTAAAACAGGAACTGGACACATGCAGTATTTTAAAATGCACAGTTGAACCAAATTAGCAAGAGCTGGCAAGAGCGCCTGCCTTACAGATGGATCATGACTGGAATCGTTTCGCAATGCGAGCTGCCTCTGTCCCTCCCACCGGATGATGTCAGCAGGTCTGATCTCGTTGGGCAGAGGCAGCAGTGATACGGTGTTAGTCAGCAGGGGTCAGTGCGAGAACGCGTGATCCCGGAAGCGCACGCAGCTTTCCTGCCCCGTAGGTGTGTGGAGGAAGCGCACGAGTAGGCAGGCCGTGTGTCACAGGGGCTGTGGGCGATGTCGGGGGGTTATTCACGGGCGGACATATTGTGTCATCCTCAGATGAAGAGGCTTCTACAACTTTGGTCGGACAAGACGGCAGCTACGAGGCGTTTTACGGACCAGTTGTTAACGATGGCCTTCTTAATCATGCAAACATCACCAGTGCTGTAATTGTTTATATGCTGGTACTAAATGGGGTATTTTAATAGAAAGTAATTAATTATGCAACTTAAAAGATCTTCATAGAGCGTCCTGCTTTACACATCTCAAAAAAAAAAAAATACGTGGTTTTTATCTGTCCGCCATCATGCATCATTCAGGGAACGGTCAGTCCTGTAACCATCCCCTGCTTCTCAGTACAAGTTGTGCACAGTGTGTATTTATAAGACGTGTGGGTGCTGACTCCCGCATAAACTCCAGCCAATGAGCAATGACCACCAGGGGCCCGTCGCTGACGCGTCGCATGGAAAAGCGTGCCCCGCACGCCACCGAGCGCGTCGCAGCTCCTGCACCCTCTCCTGAAAAAAAAAAAAAAGAGATGAATGTCAAATTTTTCCCTAATGTGAGGCTTTGTGATTTAAGGTAATCTAATAAAGATTTACCATTAGGCTGGAACGACTGGTGAGTCATAGGTCAGAAGAGGATGGGAGGTGAGAGCATTTCAAAGGCCTGAAGCGTTTAGGGCCGTAATGGGACCTAAGTTGCTTCCCAGTGCTGAACATTACCAGTTATTACATGCTCTAATACTGTGGCTTTCTGCCTTTCTTTGCGACGCCCGGATTTGCTTACTCTATTCATATGGCAGTACATAAACAAGGAGACGGGTGACTGCAGCTTGCAGTGCATATCTGCCATTTAATCCTGATTATAACTGTACTATGTGTACAGTTCACTGTGCAATGGCTATACAAGCTTTGGATATTTCATGTTTACGGACTTAAATACTGCAGTTTCAAATCTCAAGAAAGCAAAGGAAAACTTTTTTTCTGTCATGATTTTCTATTTGGGGGATAAAGAAATGTATCTACCACTTTCATTTTTGGTTTTATAAGTTTGTATTATTCTCTGTACATTCAGTCTCTCTATTGGGGCTGGTGGCTCAAAGAGGAATATTATTTGAAAATATCGACTGACCTGGCTTGTGGTTTTTCTTCTGTATAACATGGACTAAAACTTTGATTCACTAATTAATTGATCCAGGTTATTATAGCAGTGGGAGTGGGGGAAAAAGCACCCGACAATGTAATAATATCAAGGACCTAACGAGGTGTGGAGTCATCCTTTGCTTTAAGAACAACGTCAGTCTCACTTGAATTGCTGTTATGCAATTCCAAGAACAGTGCGTGGTGGGATATCAGATCATTCTTTAAGAAGAACAAGTTCCTAGTTCTTCGATGGATGAAGGTGGAAATTTACTTTGCACTCTGTGCTTCTGAACATCCCTTATAGTTTCAAGGATGTTCAGATGTAATGATTGGGGGCCTGTGGAAGGCATTTAACTACTGAATTTGTTTAACTGTGTATACTGATGAATTATCTTCTAATATGGAAACTTCATGAGGGAACACTGCGAAGTAGGGCTCACCCAGTCTTGTTAAATGGCCTTATATCCTTTAACTGTTATATGATCTTGCAGAGCAGTCATCAGAAATAATCACAGCCAAGATGGCTGCCCATAGCTTTACAAATCAACTGCATCGTGGTTTAAAGGCATTCTTTGGGTTTCACCAAATGTAAACCCATCCAGAGGAAGAGGGAAGCGTGTGAGATGACTCATCAAACCATGTTACTTTCCACTGCTCGAGGGTCCAGATGCACCAGGTTATGTATCTTTGCATCGGCCTTGGATTCGGCCGGTTTCCAATGAGCAGCCCTGCCGTAAATTCCAGCCTGGTGAAGCTCACGGCTTGCTTCATTTTTTTTCTTAGAGACTGGGTCACAGGGGTGCTGATTCAGTGCTGCGGTAAATTTTTGTGGCTGTACTTTTGTGGAATTTAGCAACTATCCTGCTAAGCGTCTGTCTATCCCTGTCGGTGGGTCTGACTTGGCAGCCGCTGGTCCTGTTTGTCTGTGTTTGGCATATGCTGTCACGATTTTTGAAACTTTTGTAAATTTTGTGAGACATAAAGTCTGTAGCAATATTTTGGAGGACAACACAATAAATATTGTGAACCAACACACACTGGCTTTTAGTTAGACTGTGGCAAATCTCGAGGGCTGGGGGTGTCACAGACTTAGCTAATTTGTCAGTAAATCAAGTGTCACAAGTCAATTAAGTTAATACCAATTAAGAAGGCAGGGTTTTGGCTTTTGAGCCCTCTCACTGTGTCCAGAATTGCCTCTTATTCATGTGCCTGACCTCTAGCATTAAACTTCTATTAGAAAGGACAGTTCATTCAAATTGTTTCATACAGAAATTCATCATTAGCTTGTTATTATGGCTGAGATTTCATTATCTGACTCTGGAAAATATGTAGCCCTACCCCCGATTACAATCAAGTGAGACAGTCGCCGTTCAGCCAATATTGCTTGGGATTTGAAGGAAAAGGCCCTGAGGCTGGGTGATCTCAATACACACTTAGTGTAAAACTTGTCAATAATAAGAAATGACTCCTGAAAGGGAAGATTATGGAGAGGAGTGAATGGCACGTCTCAAACTTCTGTGTAACAGCGTTTGTTAACTGAGTGTCCATTTCAGCCTGATGTCAGAACCACACAATTGCAATATTTCAACAGGTATTTTTCAAACTCCAAAACTGTGCAGTTATGTGTCACATTTACATTTCAATGATATTATTGCCATGTATTTATTAAAGTATTGATTATTTTTTGTTTCTTGCACCATTAATTGCTTGTAATATTTTCCTCTATAACAAACATTTAAGCTTTGTCTAAAATTATATATATATATCCATCCATTTTTTGCAACCACTCTAGTCATGGGGGGGTCACGGAGGCAGGAAACAACCCCGGATGGGGCGCCAAACCATCGCAAAGCACATTCACACACCAGTCACCCACACATCTATGGGCAATGAGGTAACTCCAGTTAATCTCAACATGTTTTTGGACCAGGGGGGGGATACACAGGAGTATCTGACAGAGACCACATGGCGACATGGGGAGAACACACAAACTCGTCACACATGGAGCCGTGGAGGAGACTAGAACCCTGGTCCCAGAGTGTTAACCACTGCGCCACCATGCTGCCTGCTTGTCTCTCTCAAAATACATACACATAAGTTTGTAATTATATCTTTGTGGGGACTCTCCATTCATTTCTATGGGGAAAACTCTAATCCCAACATGACGACCTTAACCCCTACCCAGCCCTAACCTTAACAATAAGTAACCAAACAAAATATGAGCCTTTTGGCATTTTTAGTTTTTTGATTGCAGTTACAGATCTTTATGGGGACCTGAAAAATGGTCCCCACATTATCAAAATAACACATTTTTATTAAATTGTGGGGAACATTTGGTCACCACAATGTAATATAAACATAATCTACAAATATATCTCCTGGGTTACACATATATATTATGAGCTATTTACATTTCTGGCCATTGTCCTTTTTGCTGAATCCCCTTACTGTACAGGGCTATTACATTACTTTGTTGTGACTGTATACACAGTTGTGCTGCTTCACTGTGATTGTCAGTCGCTGATATGCATCTAATATGACAGCGGGACCACATTGCTTTCCAGCCGCCAATACATCTGCCGCCTGCTTATCCTGGTCAGGGTCGGGGTGCGGGGGTGGG
>JAODJW010000019.1:19993339-20005010 GCA_026777045.1 Hyperopisus bebe
GGGGGGGGGCTGGAACATCACATCTCTTTCCCATTAGGAAAAGCAATAATCCGCCACCATGATTTTTGCCTGAGAACTGTGTCTCCGGTCGCACATTTTTGAATGCCTAGTTACATCTCCATTAGGCTGCAGCACTTGAGATGCTCCGCTGGTTTTATAACCATCATTTGTTGCACGGAGCTTGTTTTCAGTGTCTCCTGAAGCATTTCATTTATGTATTTGAGCCCAACAACTTAATTAGATGTTAGGCTGCATCTTAAAATGGGGCCTCAGCTAAAAGGCCACTATGTAACATTGTTGCGCAAAATCCACACAGAAAAAATATATAATATTATAGCAGTGCTACATTAAATCTAGCAGCCCAGCAGTTTCCCTTCTGAACTACAGGGACATGATTGTAGTGCCCCTGTAGTTTTCTTGTATTTTTTCTGTTATAGTACAGGAACATGACTGTCATTTTCCAGCAGTTTTCTGACATATATCTAAACGTATATTCGCCTGCACTGTTGGTGTGTTGGTGATTTTACCCACTCATATTAAGGCTGTCTAAAATTACTGTTAATTGTGTCACTTAGCCATTTTATGTAAAATTATGCATTTTTTTTATAAATCTGCAGGCTATTGCAACATTTACCCAGGTTATGAATGTTGGTCAGATGTAAAACCACAGCCTTCTGCCAGCAAGTTGCAGTTACAAGGCCACATTCCTCCCACTCTGTCTCCCACCACAACCCCCCTACTCATTTTACCACCTAATATCGAATGGGGCATGGAGGGGGAGGTAGACTCACACGCCCCATAGAGGGACCAGGAAGAAAGCATGTCCCGTTCGAATCAGTGCATCACAACATGATGGGTTCCCTATGGCGAGGTGTATATCAGCACAAATGTGCAATTTGTCATGCTGTTATGAGACAGCAAAACATCGTTCCTTAGGGCACTCATGCGTGGGATTATTATCATAAAAAAATCACAAAGCAAGCAATCAACAATAGTAAAATTACTATATAATAGTAAAATAATTTGAGTATAGTCAGGAAATGTCTATATATGCCTATATCTAGGACACAATTAATCCCTCATTTCAAAGCAGAATGATTTGTATGTCCATGTCTGTCACTATGAAAAGTATTCCTGGTCTACATTTCGTATCATTCTTTTTTTCACAATATAGTTCAAATTTGATCATCTTGAGCATGAGAAAAGGCAATCAAAATTCACCATCTGCCAGCAAAAAAACACTCAGAAAATTTGAAGGCTTGTTTTTATGCATTGATATCACAAATCAAATGAAAATCAGTTTCTACATCCTTTTGTTTGGTCTCTTGTTCATACAACTGATATCAGAAATTTGTATAAATGTGCCTGTTCATACACAGGAAACGCAGCTTTGTTGCATGGAATTGCTATTGCATTTTGGTGGAATGAATTGTTTTCCTACAAGAATAACTTACAAAAAAGCCTGGAGAATGATGGGCTATTTACCTTCTGTATTACACTGTGATTACTTGGCACTTGAACTTCAGCAACATGTTTTTTTACTGGGATGATCTTAATCTGCCTCTATGTATTATAAAACATTTGGAAGTACCGTGGTAAGCAATTTGGCTTGTTAAATTTGATCCTAAGAAAATGACTACTGTGTTTTTTGAAATAAAAAACCTGAGTTAATCTGCTGTTTATACCATGCTTCATATACTTAACGAACTGATGGGTTTAAAAAAATGTAAGTATATATTCAACAACCTGTGAAACTGCACCTCACTGCAGCCACACATTGTTACAAAAAGTTGTTTTGCAAACTGAAATGTCGTTTGATTATATTATGAGAATTTAAAATTAAGGTAAATATTTTATTGTGCTTTTTTTTGTGAGTTTTATGCATTCTCTTGTTTTATGCAAAATGCTCAATGTTCTATAGTTTATATTTTCTATAGTTAGTGGAGAGCACACATTATTAAGTTTCGTCTGCATTGTTGTGGATGGCAGGGTCTCCCAGTGCTTGTATGGGTCTCCTCGCACATGGCTGGGTGATTTTCTGTCTCTACATCACTCATACCATGTGATTGTGTGTGACTGTGGTTGGCAGGCTATCTGAGCTTTTGCTGACTGGCTCCCTGTGTTCACTTGGCCCAATGTTCACCCAGACTCTGTACAGGATAACTGCATATGAAGATGGATGGAATACATTTTGTAAATACCACTATAACTTAACAAACCACACAGCTGTCACAGTTCTTGCATTTTGAATAGAAATGTATGACAAACGATGATGATTCCTGTTAGGAAGGAAGCCTTTTTCTTTGGTCTTATTTAGTTATTTGTATAAGTATATTAAAAAATGAGTAAGACGGGAAAATATTGCACATGACTGGAGACAGTCTTACTTGTGGTTTATTTGGATATTTAATATCTTCTTGGTGATGAAAGTTTATGTTGTGATAACTTCAAAGAACCTGTCGCCATTAAACTGCTAGGAAACATGACAGAAACGTTTATTACTTTTGGTTCCAAGCATTTTTTCCTTTCAAGGGATCTCAACCACTCATCAGCTAGCTGTAATTTGTTGCTCAAAAAGTAAAGCAGTCGTTGAGGGTGGCTGCATCATTTTCTGAGAAATTTTGTATACTTGGATTGTGTTCCATCATGCTCAAGGTCAGAGTTTTAGTACCTGGGATCTGTCCTCATATGGTAGGTATCTAAGTATCAGGATTGTTCTTGTTACCTTCACCAAGGTTTCTTTGAAGCACTAATACCCTTCTTCACGTGTGAGACCCTGTACAGAAGATCGTGCTACATGATACAGCTTCACCATGACCTGAGTTTTAAACACTTAAAGATTAATCTTAGCATCCCATTTGCCTTTTTGGCAGCTTCTTCTTGATGGTGTGAAGTGGAAATGGGTGCATTTGTAAATCCCTGAAAATGTCCCATGAATCGTACTTGAGGTGACGGTTCCAGCAGTAGCTGATTAATTAAATAATGACCATTATATTGTAGCGTGCAACAATGTACCAATCAAATAATCTGCATGTGGTATTCATATTTAAAAGCTATAGATATGTTGGAAGGTACAGCTTTAAGAACAGAACTGCTTAGAATAATGAGTCTGCATCTTGAAATTCTGGACAAATCGTGCTGTAAATCGGTTTATGAAGCTGGCTGATGACTCTCCAATGCGGTGATCTATAATGAGTCTGAATGAAACAGTCAGGTGTGGCTTGTATAACTGGTAAAATATGACATTTATTTCAGAACCTCGGGGACCCAAAGTAAGTGCTTGGAATATGGATGAATATAGTCATAATCACTTATGACATATTTATATTTAAATTAGCATTATACCAATAGTTCATCACCCTTGTCTTACAGTGTGTATTCTGTGTTATGTAATTAACAAAGTTTGACTGATTTTCAAGAGGTGCAGGTCCTATCAGTAGAACCTTATACCTACGTAGTTGTGAATCTCAGTTATTACTTTAACTCAGTTTGATTTATTTGTGAGCGATAAACTGGTGAAAATAGCATTTAATTTCATTACAATAAATGAACTATTATGCCAGTGTAATTCAAGTAATTAAATGGCAGTAATTGCACATAAACTAATAGATTGTCTACATTTGAAACATAATACAAAAATACCAATAAAGGTTAAATCACTTCTGGAATTCTAGTAAAAGATAAACAAACATGCATATACAAGGGTATAGCTGCTCCTAGCCTCATGCTTTCCATTTTTAAATGACAAAAAGGTCACTCCTGATTGTTATGACTGGTTGGGGGTAGCAAGTGCATTTAGATGATCTGGAGAGCTGAAACAAAAATCTGTTTCTTTTTAACAAAACTGGTAACTGTTATTTACAAGGCTTGCAGCACTGCTACTTCATAAACCCTTGCTTATTTATATAATACCAGATGTAAAGTCACTGAACCCGAAACGTTAAACAGGAATAGTGCACGGGAAAAAAAAATCTGTTATTTTGCATTTGGTATTTTCAGCACACTTTAGCAGATTGCTAATGAGCTGCGGCAGCAATGCATTCATTTGCAGAGTGATACAAAATGGAAAAACCATTCTCCTGATTCAATTTATGCCTTGTTAGTTCCAGTATGACGCCTGCCTTGGCCCCACTGGGATGTGCTACTTCTATCTATTTTTTTCTGAATGAAAAGCTAAAAATACTCACGCCGTTTTATGAATGAACCGGCAGAGGCACAGCCCACAGCCGTCTCCCTCCAGATCTAACTCGCTCTTCCCCCAAACCGTCCCCGACTCAACAAATGACACTGTGAGGCTCACTGCAGCCATATTAATTTCCCGGGCTGAGATCTGAAATGTCAGTATACATTAACATCTGATCTATAAAGACCACTTGAGCACCTTGCTACGAGTATTAGTCACTGCATCCAGGGAAGGACATGCTGGCTGTCTGTTGTAAGGCCACAGAGCTGCTCTGATTGTCATCCAAACACACGTATCCTTAAATTCCTCATCCTGATTTGATGGATACGACTTTGATGGATACGACTATTGTATGCTCTGAGCTCCAGCACCAGTCTTCTCATTTGTCCATCTCTCCATCACAGTTATATGTAAACCACTTATTCAGAGTGCTAAATTTACCAGTTGTGTCTACAAACTACAAGCCGTTCCATCTTAATCAAATTTTAAATTTAAATTTAAAAGAGCAAAATGTTTTGGTTGTGTAACATTTTTGCTCCCTCCCAGACAGCTCACATTTTTGCTCCCTCCCAGACAGCCCACATTTTTGCTCCCTCCCAGACAGCCCACATTTTTGCTCCCTCCCAGACAGCTCACATTTTTGCTCCCTCCCAGACAGCTCACATTTTTGCTCCCTCCCAGACAGCTTACCGCTAGCTCCCAGTGAGATGTACACATGGTCTGTATTTTTCGTTCTGCAATTCTGAGAGCACATCAACAACATATGCTGCTTATTTTCCTTAAAACTGGAGTCTATGGTCATAGCAATGATATTCCAGCACCAAGATAACAGAGGTCCCCAATAGGGTATTTTTTATGAGATCAATAATTAAGAATTCTCAGGACTGGATGTGAAGGTACATACATAGGCAGAGTTGGGTGACTGGCTTTTTGAAGCATTTGCCATCTTTACATGGTGGTTAATGTCTAGGATCCAGTGCCAATTGAAGAACTTGACCATTCTTGTGTTCTCGCGTACCCTTTTGACATCATCTTCTATTGACAAAGTACAGATCCAATACTCAAGAACAGAAGTATGGTAAAAATTCCCAGAAGTCACTCTTGCCCTGCCCCAAATATTAAGATGCATCAGTTGCATCCTTACTAAAGAGAACAATCCCATGATTCATTGCGCCCCAAGTTCATTCTTGGGAGGCAAGTTAGCGTGACCGCTCATACCAAGAACACCAGTACGATCTTTGTGTTCTTGGTACCGATAAACAACCAAAGTGAAGTTGTCTTGCCAAGTTGGCGCCCCCTCAGAAGATGGTGCCCTAAGCAGCCGCCAATGTCACCTAATGGGTTGACCAGCACTGCCAGGATCATATCTGGTAGGTTTCCCAGATCCTGGTAGGGACTTATTTGAGGCCCGGTCCAACATATGATATGAATAATCAAAGACTTCCGACAGTGTCATTACTGCAGATTCATCCACAAGTCCATGCCCATTTCAGGAAATCACATGTGCGCCATGCAAGTTTTGTTTTCATCCTCTTCTGCAGATCAGCATTAGCCTTTAGCTGTTAAATTGTTGAGTATGCTGCACCATGGATTGACTCATATGATGTGACTTTTATTGTGACATCAGATTAGTTTGAACCCAAACCGATCCAAGGTCAGTTTCATTCCGTAGGGGTAAAGGTTAAAAAGTTTACTTTAAATCAATATCCATCCATCACGTTTTTTCAAGATTTCTGGTTCAGTGTCTGGGTAGAACAAAACCTAGAAGATTGTGATCCTGTTGGCCTCTAGAACTACGTCACTATATCATTCAAGCATGATTTAATTTAATAAATACCGTGGCGATTGTACCTCAGAAAGGTAGTACTGCTAGCCTCGATTTTAATACAACCAAATAAGATAAATCACTGTGCATTTTTTAAGCAAATGTAATCTTTTTTGATCCGGCTATGAAAACAATTCAACAGAAAGAAAAGAGAACTTTAAAAATCGTTCTTACTCCCGTATAGAAGGAACGTTTCGGATTTGTTCTGCTGATGCAATGCATTGGGTCTTTTCCAATGTATCCAGATACAGTGTCAGCGAACCCATTGGTATATTTACATACCTCCCTGTCATCAGATTACCGCCAGACTTAACAAGTTCTGCGAGAGGAAAAGTATTTCCTTCCATTTGCCAGATTTTTTTGTGATTTCTCAGTAAAAAAATATGATCCTGACAGATGAGCCATGTAGAATTTAAACTATGCAAGGTCCTTCTAACCCCTAAAACAAATAATTCCTCTTTTTGGCTGTATGTCTTACCTCTGAATATTTGTGTTGCGTTAGTGGTTTCTCTTCAAGTCCTTCAAAATGATGTTGGCCTTGCACATCTCCAGTCTAGGACCTCTCATGTCCTACATATGTGTGTATTCTCCATACCTCCTTTCACAGATATATTACACCTATTTATTTAAACACTAACATTTATTAATACTTATCCATACTTTCTAGGTAAAAGTAATGTACAAATACTTCATTTCATCAATTGAACTCTGAAGTACAGCTTACATCAGCTGTCATTCATATTTTACAGATAAAACTTTTTGCAATGAACTTTGCAAGATTTCTGCATAATAATGTTAGCTAGTATATGTTCGTATGAATTAGCCGACAATACAAATCATTATTTTCATGTCTTTAGTATTAAAATATTTATTTACTCAAATATTGATTTATTCAAGCATGAACTATTGAATACTAAATTCCTTTGTACAGTACTGTGCAAATGTTTTAGACAGTGAAAGAAAATTATGTGTAAATGATCTTCCATGTTCGTGTAAAACAAATAATATTCTGTCACAGTGTGTCAGCTTAGCCATTCACTCCTATTTCACTCCTAAAGTCACCCCAGTATTTACAGCAATCATCCAATACACCCATGAATTTCTTGAGTTCCGCTGGCACGCCACATATAGCTAATCAATACCTCCGTGACTTTTTAAAACTAGTTTAATTAATTAAATCCCTGGGGGGGCTGGGATAATTACAACAATGAAGGCTGCAGCTTCCTGCTTTTAGGCCCCACCCTTCCCAGGCCCCCACCCTGAGAGCGGCGTGGCCTGAGGACAACAGACTGGGGCCTGAGAGCAGCAGAGCTTGAGAAGGGAGGCTGCAGCCCTATATTATTGGATATAAACCTGTAGCATACTGGGTATAAGCACAGTATCTCACCCACTGTGCCATCTGCTGCTCAAGACTCTTAACTGAACAGTGAGATGAAGGAAGAATGTGTCTTTATTGCAGGTTAATTATTGTCAGGATAGCCTCAGTCTTGTTTAGCTAGGATTTTACACCCCTAATGGAACATTTGTTAACTCTTTCCAAAAACAAATAATAATAGTATGTCATACTGTACACACATTTATCTTATGTATGCTCTTTTACAACTGATTTATATTAGTTGAGTGACAGACAGACAGACGACTTATCAGTAGGTGGACTGATCATTAAGTTGTAAAGAAAGAGACATTTTGCAATAGCTTTACTAAGTGAAGTGAAAGTAATCAAAGTAGTTATCATTGTTGAAACCACAGTACACAACCGTGAAATCAGTCCTCTGTGTTTAACCCATATGTGACATAGAGTGTTTCCCCAACCATCAGCCCACCATTACTACAACATGAAGCACTTACTCCAATTGAAGAAGATAAGTCAGTACTCTTGCTAGGATCAACAGATGAGGCCAGCCTCAAACCTATGATTGAGGGACAATAGTCTCGGAATCAGACATGCAACCCACTGAGCTATGTGGCAATCCCAGGTAAGCTAAATTTCTTATTGCTTTCACCCTAAGTCTTGGCACTGCAGACTAAAAGTCTACACCTAGTAAACATGTTAGTGCTTCACAAAATGAGTGAGCTGTGAATTTCTGATTGGATAGTTCACATTAATAGATAACCCCTCTCCCCCTGCGCACACCCTGACTTTACAGAACATTTCTGTCTCTTATTTCTTGGGAAATGTATTCTGTGCTCTACTCGGCACAAAACATAACGCACCGGATTCCGAGTACTGGCTCTGGAAGAGAAGAGGTGGACTCTCACAGCGCAGGATCATGCAGGGATGCAGGAGGGTATGAAACCATCCTGACCTGTGTCAATCCTATAAACTATTCAAAGCAGCAGCATTTCTAGAGAAGAAGCTGTGTTATGATAAGTGGCAGAATGAGTGTCATCGGTATGGTGAAAGTATATACCTAACAATAACACTCCATGATGTCCTCAATTTTACCACCAATAATATCATTGATATATCCTATCTTTTTTATATTATTACTATTTTACTGTAAGGATTCTTTACTTTCTTCTTGCTCTTATACAGGTTTGTAAATAGCATTGGGTTTAAATGTAACATTTAATATTTAATTAATGTTATATCATAGTTAGATAGTTAATAGGTATTCCACATGATGTAATGTCTACCTCTTCTAAAACTTTAAAGTGTGGTCCCTGCTAGTATTTGGTAATGGGATCTACGGGCGACGATCTTCTTGTTTTCAGTGTGGATCACATTTACAGGCTCGCTGGTAACAAACCCAGTGGCTTCATCCCCTTGTCTGTCAGTGAATCGGCGTCGTCGGGGGGAAAACAGTCCACTTCCAGCCACATGAGTCACACTTTCAATCCATATCACCGTGTTTCAAGTGGCTCCATTGTGTTTAATTTTCAGAGTTGGGCTCATGTAGGGTGCAGGCTGGACTGAGTCTGGACTCTGTCGTTACCCTTTAGTAGCTAATTCCAGGAATTCCGTAAGACAGAATTGCAGTTAGCAGCTTTCTGATCACGAGGAGGGGGTTTAGTTCATTTGCTCCGGCTTCTCGTTTTTGTTAAGGATGTGTCAGCGTTTGCGGGTTGCCTAGAGTGACATGCACCTTCAGTCAGTTCAGAGATGCTCCTGTTTGATTTAGGGACCTGGTGAAATGCTTGTTAGAGCGGAATGCTTCTCTGTGGTCTGCGTCTGTGCAGAAATGAGCAAGCAGGATGAATTTCCAGAGTGCCTCAGCGTCAAACATCGCTGGGTTTGCAGACATTTAAATATAGAGCAGTTTGTATTTTTACACCTTAACTATTTATATGGGTTAAGTACGCCTCATTCAAACTTGAAATATCCAGTAGAAGATTTAACCAGTTTTTGGACGCTAGTATTACATTGTAGGGTAATACCATTAACAGTGCCAGTAAATATGCAGTTAACCTATTCACCAGTTCAAAAATACATATTTTACGATATTCCGATTAGTTAATATTATACACAGGATATTTAAAGTGGTTACTGTGAAACATTTAATACATTGCGGTACATGACAACTTCATTTTGAAGAAAGCAGGATTATTCATTAATGCAGGCAGCTGCTTTGAGTTAACAGCAAGTTCCCGATGATGCATGTTTTGGGTCAGGTGATAATCGATCACAATAGTGCTGCATGCTATGCAACCTTACTGCTTAGTCAGGAGACCCCTTTCTGTACTGAGAGCAACAGCCTATCATATAAAATGCATAATTTCATGTAATACATTTTTAACCATGTGTGATTTTGGGGCTCACTGAAGCCATAACTGGTTATTTTAACTCATCTGACATTGTTCACTTCATTTGAACGGTTTTAATCTGACAACAGTTTCTTCTCAAGGATGTTTAATGTTCATAATATGTGGTGCAATGATTTTCATATGCTACTATGTGTATAGTATAACATCTGTATTTTTGCATAAAGTACATTAATTGAAAAGCTACACATACCACAACATATATCTGTTTTGTCATCTCTACAATTTCACATAATTGCCTGTTGTTGCTTGAATTGTATTAAATGTCCAAAATCAGCATGCATCTCATTGAAACCAAGACAAGGAACAGACTGTGTATACATGTGACCTCATGCACGCATACTCTGACATGCACATATACACTTGCATTTTAATCGTCTCTCTGTTTGAAGTAACTCAAAGTGAATATGTGATTTGTCAATTGATTCTTTTTTCTTCCAGGCTATGAATAAAATTCATTAATTATTGATGTGCTGACGTCACGTGGCAGTTTGAATGTTGTATGCGGTGCAGACCTCTCTCCCCATGCTGGCTTATCGCCGTCTCTATGCAGAGGTTATTAATGTAGCTCCTGCCCTCGTGCAGAAGGACCTCGGGGGGGGGGGGGGGGGGGGGGTTTTTGCTTTTCCTGAGTCTCAGCCGAAACGAACGCAGCCTTAATTGCACTGTGTTTCTATTAAGCTACCACGTCACTAACATTGCGACGCTTTCCTGGAGGCGAATGACAACAAGCCGCAGGTGACGGATGTGTATTTGTACATAAATGATAGCAAATCCTTGAATAAACCACAACTGATTTCTGCTGTTTAATATTGAAAACATGCTGATAAATATTAACTGAAAATGTGAAATTTCACATTTTCTATTCATTGTGTCACTGAATATTCCAAAATACTACAAGTATAGTATTCTGCATTTTGTTACACATTGCAGCTCATGTGTCATATCTATTGCAATCCATCTTCAAACAAAGCCCCTCCACTCAACAATGTATTAAGGCCAAGAGTAAGTATGTCGCCAGTTGACCAGCACTGCCTTCCATGGTCCCCATTTTTACAACCGTTTTTACAACAACTAATCTGTCCAGGGACATGATGGTCACAGCACCAATACACTTAAATCAGCAGCTTATTAGTCACAGTCTCAGCTGGTTAACTGTTCACTGCGTGTAACTTGTATGTGTGCAACTGCTGTTTTGGGGGGGGGGGGGGGATAGAGCAGAATTCCAGGCAAACAGCTTCATTGTTACCTTCTGACAATAATGGCCAGCAAGTGTCCAATCAGAAATTTAGTTTGCAGTTTTAGGGGCAATAAAAATATATGTACTGAGGTATCTCTATTTTTAGTTTACCTTTTGAAATGTGTTTTTTTCCTTCCTTCTGCTCAGGCGGCCGTTTCTTTGGCCGGCTCCCTGTCAGCACAGCCCTCAGCATGTTGCGTTTTTGTTGCTGTACCTGTGCCAGGGCCCCGTGATCGTATCACCTGACCGTTTCATTTGCTAATGGAGAGGCCAGGTCCCCGGCTTTGAAGATAGGTCAGGGTTTCCCGATCCGGTCCTTTGGGACCTTCAGACAGACCAGGTTTTTGCTCTCTCCCAGCTGGGAGCTGGAAGGAAGCAGGAATGTGGACGGCCCGGCAAGGAGCTGGGAGGGAGCAAAAACGTGGACCGGCTGCAGGTCCCCAAGGACCGGGTTGGGAAACACTGAGATAGGTGAAGACAGTATCTGTCACACAATAAAAGCACTTAAGGAGGGATTTCGTCTATCTCGGGTCCCCTGTTGATGGGGCGTCTCAGCGCATTGTTGCCGGGGAAGAGTCAGGACGCGTCACTGACACTGAGTGGGAGTTGGGTGTGGGGGGGGGGGGGGGGGGGGGGGGGGCCGGGCCCAGGGGGGGGGGGG
>JAODJW010000019.1:20005110-20020750 GCA_026777045.1 Hyperopisus bebe
GAGGGGGACCGGTCCCATGGGGGAGCGGGACTGTTTTGGGACACAGTGTAATCCCAAGAGTACGAAAGACACGAAAGAAAGACCAAAAACTTTCCTAGGAGATAGCTTGAAAAGGTGACGAATACTGAATCTGTCACCAAGCTAAGTCTGTGACATATGGCCAATATGTTGCTTGTAAATAATAGATAAAGTGAAACATTAGGCTGTGATGCACGGTCAGCTCCCCTTGCAAGTGCCAGGTACAGCTATTCTGGCACATAACAATTCTGCTGGCTTCACAAAATTGGTAACCCCTTCACCTTAAAATTACATTCATTCTTACTCGTGGGAAAAGGCATGACTTGCCTTTATGTTCTCTTGCAAAACATACCTATGAGAACAAAAAATATAGACCGATAATGTCTCACTAAGATCAACTTTACTAAGAGTATGGCATCATGATCAAATTCATAAATATGAAGTAAATTTAAGAAATTGCAAAATCCTTCTTAAATATCCAGCATTTGCACAAATGGACAGTGGTTCCACACAATAATTTAACATTACACTATCTAAAATATGTATCTTCAAGAGCTCATTGATCTCACTTGAGATAAAAGAGCTCAAGATAACCCTTATTTCACAGAAAAATGAAATAAGGAAAATTATAAGCTTAGTTTTTTTCCTAGTTAAGTTCTGTTTTGTGTTTCACTCTTGCAAACTGTATGATAACTGGCTTTATAAATCATATTAGCAAACTATACTGACAAACAGGCAAATAACTTAGCCCAACAGCTCTATAAAATGTAGCTTAGCACTCTGGAATACTGCAAAATATAAGGCAGCATTAGCCATAAAATGCAGTCGAAGGGCAAAGCTTATCAGAACTCTATATCAGGATGGTGTAAGAGTGCATTCTGGATGTGATGTCATCCCCTGGTACCTAAGCAAGAGTATGATTGGTTCTCTGAGCTGAGGACATGGGTATGCAGGTCATAAAACTAATCCTCTTACCTGGGAGTTGTGTTGGATTCATTCCCTACTAGTGCTACACTGGCCTGGGTCATCATGCATGTTATGTATTTGACATCGTTCTCTGGGAATGAACTTAGCCTATTCTATAAAGAATCAAAAACTCAATTAAAAAAGAATCTCAAGGCAAAAGCAAATGTTTTTATGTACCGTGAATGTCTTCCTTGCCTGCTCTGACTTGGCCTTGTATTCATCCTTCTTCTTCCGCTTTTCTCATTCTCCGTTGACCTTTCTGCCTGTGCTCCTGCTCTCCTTGTCTGCCGCATGCTGTTGGGTGATAGATAGCTGCGAAAATAGAGATGAACAATGCCTGCGAAAGGATCCATAATGAAATGTTATAAGTTACATCCTTTCAAATACAAAAATGAATTTGTATTAAGAAGTTGCTTTTCCTGTTAGCCAGGTGATGTACTTCACCCTGTTACTTTTGCATGTAATATAAATAGCTTCAGATTGGAGGGCATAAATTTGCCGTATTATACTGCTACAGAATAATGCATTTTGACATGAAATAGCAACAACTATGTATAATGCATTAAATGAAGAATGATGCTTGTAGGCATATTTGCATTTAAACAGAAAGGTAATATAATTAAAAACAAATATATTGTGTCAATATATCACATACATCTATTACAATTTCCGAGGGTTATATTGATTGTATTTCCTGATTTTTGGGGTGTATTTGTAAAGTGCATGATACATTATCATTCATACATTATTCCATTGCCCAGATTCTACAGTATTATTCACACAATATCTGTGCCCAGGTTGAGTTTCTTCAACACAAACAAGATGTTGTGAAACTAGTGGACACTTGTTAAAATTTTAATTTTCAAAAGATGTACGTATAATTCCTAAAAGCACAAAGATAACCTCAATATGGTGGAATGTTTGCTAAATGTTTAGACAGTTTGATTTTGCTGAAAACGTATGATCTAATGTAGTTAAATGAAGATATACCATTAAAAATTATTTTCTACACGCTAACCAATAAAAAGTGATATGACTTAAAGCTTTATTTTAGTCATGAGCTCATCCTTATAAAGAAAATACAATACAAAAACAATAATGTTACTGTGTATCTAAGCAGTTCCACTAGACATTAATAAAATCAACTTCCAGATAGCTAATAAATATTTAAAAATTTGAAAAAAAGTTATCCAGTCTGAAATAATGAAATGAAAACAGACATTCGGAATGATTCCACCAAAGGACAACCACAAAGAGAATTATGCTAATAGTGTCAAATTTATGCACATTTCACTTTTATTGCAAAATGGATACATCCATATGTGTGTGTGCGTGTGTGTGTTTGTGTTGTATCCTTTTCGCAAAAAAAAAAAAAAAAAAGATTGTTAATGAGTAGCTAGCCAGAGGGAATCTGAATGGTGAGCGGATAACAGGCACGTTACGCATCTCCTCTTTGAAAAGAGTCTGAGATCTAACTATTAATGGGGGTGAGTCACAAGCCGCAGCAGAAAAAGCCTTACTAATGAGCTGGCCCATTTCCACTGAGTCACGCTCTGGTCAAAAAGAATTATTAACTGTAAGCTAATCCCCTTAATCCCTATGATTTTTCATATATATGGGGGGGGGGTATCTTGCTTATTTTGATTTCAAAGTATCAACTGAATCTTGTTTCAAAAAAACCTGCACACACACACACACACACACATTTCTGCAGAAATACGACCTAAACCGTGATCAGAATATTCATGCGTGTCCTTAAACTAAAATGAACCAAATAAACAAATCACACAAAACATTATACTTGTTTCTTGTTCTTGTATTTTTCATATAGTCTCATATACTTTTGGATGCCACAAGTCAAACCCAAGGCGTGGTGACCTTCAGCCTCCCTACCACGCATGATATGACTGGAACGGTCTCTGTAATGTCGAGTAACTTCAAAAGACATTCCAATCAGGATCATCTCCAAACCACTGGTAGATAATAAAATGATCAAAACGAGAACGGCATGCAAATCCTCTGGCCGTGCTGTGGCGTTGCATGTAAAATGGAAAACTGGAAACATTTCATGCAAGAAATTATTAATGCAGCACCTGAATTTATATAACTTGTGTTTACTTCATTTTCTTTTTTGCATATATATATATATATTGGTGCAGCTACACAAACAACATATATATATGAGGGAGGGTCCTTTAGCTAGAGCTAACGTTAGCCAGTGACATCCATCCATCCATTTTCCAACCCGCTTATCCTACTGGGTTGCAGGGGGTCCGGAGCCTATCCCGGAAGCAACGGGCAGGGAACAACCCTGGACGGGGGGCCAGCCCATCGCGGGGCAGCCAGTGACATACAGTCCTATATCAGCTTTCCAACCAGATACAGTGACATGACTTACATATTGTGTTAACTGGCGTGCTATTGGCTTACACATGATCATGTTTCACCTTGAGTTTGTGTAGCTGCACACTAAAACCTGAGAATTTGTTGCATAAAATACTTTTCTTCACAACTGAGCCACAGAACACCATAGAGTGCTTTACACTTTATAGCATCAAAACCCACTTTGTTTGCTCCTTAAATGGAAACTTAGATGGAAACTCAACATTAATGGAAATGTACCCAACCATCCATCCATCATCAAACTGTTTATCTTCGTCTTACGAATATACAAATTACGCTACGTATTTGGATATGTAATTAAGAATGCAATTTAAGATTGGAGGTTATGAAAATTTATACATACAAAAACTTAATTTTATACATACAAAAACTTAATTTCATAAACATAATGGAATTTTTATGTATACATAGGTTGATGGAAGGATGCATGGATAAAAACATATGGAATAACAGCTGTAGAATGACACCAAAAGTCATTAAAATATCTACAAGTAAAATGAGAATTTTATATAGAAACAATGTTGCAACATTTCCAATTTAATTCCAATATATTATATCATTGTACTGTATATCACTTTATTTCTTTTAAAAGACAGGACTGAGGACAAGCTGAAGTAAAACAGGATGAGGTGAGATATTCTTCTTCAGGAAAAGACCCCTACCTGAGATCTAAGCAGAAGAAACAATTTTCTGTGGACAGCTGAAGGAGCTTAACTGTACAAAGAGTACAGGAGCACCATGCAGGAGCTGGTAATAATCAGACATCACAGGGGTCATGCTTGGGTGGGTATGTTAACAGGATTGTGCTCTCATTAGACTCAATCTCACAGCACACGTGAAGTCTGAGACATCATTACAGGCCCTTCCCAAACAGAATGGCCCTCAAGGGCCACTGATTATGGATGTGACAAAATCTGTAGATATTTGCATATGCTACTCAGTTTGTCAAACCTAATAATTGCACGCATGATGCACCTATTGATATTAAATATTTAATTTGGTTCACCAAATTATAGTTTTATAGAATGGAATAAAAGGTTATAGATAAAGTCATTGTGGTCCACTAGGAATTCTTCAGAAATATCGCTATTAAATTCAGACTTCAGTAATGAAACTCCATCCATCCGTCCATACACAGTATACACAATGGTATAGAGGTGTGTGTGTGTGTGTGTGTGTGTGTGTGGGCAAGTGTGTTTGTATGTTTGTCACTGGAGAATTTCATTTTGACATTTCAAGCAATTTAATCTACTGGAAAAGACCCTGGTCATTAAACAACTGACGTCGGTTTTCTTATAATAATCTTTATTTTATTAGTCAAACATTATTAAACGACTATTAAGCAGGCCAACTAATACTTTCATAGAAAAAAAATATAAATAGTTACTACAGGAAAACAAAGACAATCAAAACTCTTTTTAACTAACAGTGCATTTCAAATACCTTTTCCTGACCTGCCCAGAATGACCATTGGCAGCTACCCAAATGAGCAACCAGTGAGCATTGCTGGATTAAAACGAGGTAAAAGTCATACACAGTGCAACTGTCATTCTGACCTGTTATATACTAGCCATTCCCTGACAGCCATCATAATAGTCTAATTTTTAGTAACGTCTAGCTAGCTAGTAGCTATCAGTTAAATTAGTGTAACTTGCATAATGTGACTGTTTACAGCAGCCTTGCCGAGAAATATGAATGGGCAGTGGGCTTATGGAAAATGAGTGCCAACAGCAACACTTATATATCGCTAATCCTTGCAGCTGTCTTCATGGAAATAATATCCTAAATAACTACCGTTTATTCGCTTTCTTAAGGATATTATTTTCTGAGATGAATTACACTGGATTTAGATTATGTAGGCTTTCCGGATTTGGACAAATGCTAAACGTATTCTTTTTTATCTGGAATTTCAGAATAAATGGGTTTATTATAATAAAAAAAAATACCTTTATATTTTAAAGCATCAAATTGTATACCATTGTATTACATTGCCAATGTATTAAGATGGATACAACAGCAGTTTTATAACAGCGTCTCTGTACATTACATACATACCATGCGCACATATGGAAAGAACAAGTCGATTAGGTAAGTTTTACCTAAACAATGTCTAAACTCCCATGGAAATAATTGTAATTCATCTGCAGTACATGAACATTAAGATGATCCAATAAAAGCACCAAGACGAGATCTTTCTTCGGTGTTATTTTTTGACGTTCCGGCCCCTTCCCCATTTCTCCTTGCTGGCCTGCTTGGTTAAATCACCAAGGCCTGGAAAAACTGCGGGGGAGAAGTGCGTCTCACCACACAACAAAGAGAGCGAGGGCCTGACAGCACTCGTAAATAAAGCTGCCGTCACGGAGGCCCTTTGAAACAAATGCCAAAGAGTATGAGAAGGTGTTGCCGGGATTACCAATGACAGCCTAATGGCTGCCGCACTGCTCCGACGGCTTGGCCGCCTCTGACTCACCGCGTCCCCATGGGGTGCCGGCTGACGTCACTCAGAGACCATGGGTCAGGCGCAGTCCGGAATGCGAGCGCGGAGCAGCCCTCCTCCGAGCGCTCTGCCTGTCTGCGATGCTGCTGTCTACTGCAGAGTGCCCACAATAGCAAAACAGGTAAAGAGACTGGACCGGAAAATAATAATAAAGATTAACAATAACAACATGTCCTGCATGTAATTTCCATAACCTCAAGCATAATGAGGGCTGTTTTTACACAAGGCAAAAATATATGATTAGTAAAAAAGGGTTTAGCATTGTGTATGGAAAATGACATCTTAATGCCCAGATGAAATGCTGAAATGTATTTATTTATTCCTTTCATATATGTGTGTGTATATATTCACATATATGCACACTATGCAGTACATTTATTGCTTTTCACATATATGTGTGTGTATATATTCACATACATGCACACATGCACATACATGCACACTATGCAATACATTTACTGCTTTAACATGTATGGGTGTATATACACATACATGCACACTATGCACCACTCTGTCATGCAAAAGGGAAGGCTGAAGTCCTTCCATAATGCCGTCCCTCTGAGGAAGTCTTACTTTGCAAGGACTTTGATGACAGTAATTCATCTGCATCACCTGTGAGAATTTAATTGATTACTTATTGCTCCTGAGTATAAAAGCTGTTGCCATCTTTGCACTTTTTTTCCCCGCAATCGTGCCACGGTATTAGGTAAGTTGTGTAAATTTGTTAGCAAAGCTGTTATGGGATGCATGATAGATTGCAGAGGCAAAGAGGGTGAGCATTGAGAAAGTAGGTGATGGAAAATTAACACTTTAAATTGCTAAAATGACAAGCAGAGACCATTGTGGTATAAGGAAGAATGTGTCAGAATCGAATGCAGTTAAGGCAAGATCAGATGAGGTGGAAATGAAAGATCATTTCACTAGGTAAGTCCTTATTAAGTGAGTGCTAATGAAAAAGCCTTTAGTCAGTTGGAAAGAGATATTTGATGAGGCTGGTACCACCAATGTATCAAGATCTACAAGATGTGGGATCCACCTTAGAAGCTGTGTACAGATTTTATATCCGTTGAAGGGCAGCCACAAAGTGAAGAGTGTGGAATTGCCCCAAAATACTTCCAAGCTGTACTCTTCACTGATGGACTCCTAAAGGACTTGATGAAGCATGGGTTGGATCAGAAATGGGACCTCATCCTCTCTAAGACAGTAACACGAAGGTGGTGGTGTGACATTTTGGGATGAAATAATTGGTATTGAGCTGATTAGTCACTGGCAAAGCTCCTGAAGGTGTACATTTGAATACAGATGCTTTATTGAATTTCTGAAAAAACAACTCTGTGCCATGATACAAAAGTAAGCCTCTGGTGTTAAAATGAAAAATGATATTCCTGCATGGTGTTGCGGTACTTGATGAAACTGGGCTTCAAAACTGCCCATCTGATGAAGTGTCCAGCATCTTTACCCAATTTCAACCCCGCTGAGAACCTAAGGAGTATCATCAAGCGACAAAATTATGGCTCTGTACGTCAGCTTTCTTCAAAGGATGAACTGTAGGATGCTGCGTCAACATCAGCAGGAAGTTGTCTACCCATGGAAATTCAGAATCGAGCCAAGTCAGAGGATCAAAGACTCAGTTTGGTCAGTTTGATCTTACCTTGAGTAAATAAGTTCTTTGTCTAGTTGGATTGTGCCTTTGGTATCTGATCTAAATAAACATTGTTGTAAATTCTCATGTTTCTTTGACAACCACCTTCATAAAACCATTGTGTTCATTGTTATTACATAGGTTTGCATTGGAAAAAAGTGTATGTTTTAGTATATTATGAATATCTTTAAGCATTGCACAACATATTCAATTCAATTCAATTTATTTTTATATAGCGCCTTTCACAACAGAGTTGTCCCAAAGCGCTTTACATGGATGTAACGTATGGCATGATTTTGGCCACTTATTTGTATATAACATTAAATCTGGTTTATGTGTAAATTTTCACTAGCATCTACTGATTTTTGACATATCAGGCAATTTGCGTTTTGCATAACAGCATGACAAAGGGTGCATATTTTTATAATCATTTAATATCTATAGAATATGTTGATGGCAGATGTGGCAAGACCAGGGAAGTAAGCATAGACAAAAGACCATAAGGACTATTTCACACTGTTCAAACGAAGCATAAATGTAAAACTTTAGTGGGCCTGCGGGTAAGGTGAATGGACGCAGATTAACCAGCTAACGGAAGCAAACAGACACACTGAAAAGACACTTTTATGGTACTGGGTGTGAGGGGTTTTGTACTCCAGGGGCACGACTTGTTTGGTACCTGACCCTGCTCTGCACTTCAGTCTGAATGAACAACTGAGGTCAGCAGTCTAGGTCAAGGACTATTACAGCAGGAATGCTTGAATCAATAGGTGTAATAGTTTGTATAACCTGTGTGTATTGTGTATGCTGACTGAAATAGCTTTAGCTTGTAATTCATCAATACCGTATCACCATTAAAATGGGGGTGTGTAAAACACGTTAACGCTGTTGAAGCTAAAGAGGTTCCAACAGGTGATATACAGTGATAGAAAAGAATACTTTCATTTTAAAAAATCATTTCAAAAGCATTTTCTGATTTTGAAGGCCAGAATGGGTTATGGTTTACGAAAGGTTGGAAGATACATATGACTATGGCAGCTCTCAATTTATGCCTGGTTGCCCCAACTCTTATACAATAGCATTGTTGAAGCAGTACTCATATATAACTGCATTTGCTTTAGTTTTATGTGTGCTGCTGTCAATAAAATAATCAAAATCCTAGAATCATGCATCCATAACCAGAGTCATGGTGAGCTTGGAGCCTGTCACAGGAAGCACATAGGGCGTGACAGACTAGGGACAGGATGCCAGTCCATCGCAGAGTACATACACTCACACATGGGTAATTTTTAGACACTGATCCTCCTAACCACATGCTTTTGGACTGTGGAAGGAAACCAGAGCAAACACACGGAGGAACTCAACACAAACAGAGCCGGGCCCAGGAACTGGATCTCCGAACCGTGAAGGTGTCGGCTGCTGTACCACCATGCCACCTTAGCGTGGTACATCCTGCTCCTATTGGACCGTTTGCCTTTACCCTCACAGAAGGTAAAACATTTAAAGGTAAGACCATCGTAATCATCAATGATGGCGATCACCAGTTAATTCGTTATCTTTTCAGGGGGATATTGGGCCATGCACTACACTAACGCCTAGCTTATTCGAGTCGACAGAACACTGAATACCACACCTAGCTAAATTTGTGTGTGAGAATTAACAGGTGTTCATATAGAAATTGTAGTGCTAACACAATACATTGCATTGCAATACACAACCTGGAATGTAAGATAATCCTTTCGAGGACAATGAAGTCAGGTATAACGTTAAAAATACAATGAATGACTAAAAAGAATAAAACTAAAGGCAGATACTCCAGCTGCTCTGTCGCTATGGTGACATCAAACATCCACACCATTCAGCGATTATCTTTATTTAAATGCCATACATTTTCATCTTGTGACAGAATCAGTCGGAGAATTCCCTTGTTATTTCCGTGATTATTTACTGTTGTAAAACCATAGTGCAGGTGCTTCTTGCTTTACGATGTGTTTGACATGATATTTCACCTTTACGATTGTGCAAAGTGATGCACAGTTAGTAGTCATCAAACTTTGAAATCAGTTTCCGGGATAGCGATATGTGGTACGATATTTTACGCTGTTTCCGTGCGACAGCAGCAACCACTCAGCCACGCTTCCAGTCCCTGTAGTGATTGTGAGCATCTCATACAGTGTTCAATAAATGGCATTTTTGCTGTTCAAAATTTTTTTCCAAGCCCATCGTATCTACTAAACACCCAAGTGTGTCCTGCAAATTCATATTTGACTTACAATGTCTTCAACTTCAGATGGGTTCATCATAACATATCCTCATCGTAAGTCAAGGAGCATCTGTATACAGTCTGCTTAGAGTGTTTCACCGTTTGCTGACCCCACCATTTGCTAACCCCCCCACTGCTAACTTGGCGCTCACCTTACCTAATCAGCACCCCCTATTGCTAACTTGGTGCCCCCCTTGCCTAGTCAGCATCCCCATTGCTATCTTGGTCCCCCCCTTACCTAGTCAGTGCCCCCCTTGCCTAGTAGGTACTGACCACTGCTAGCTTGGTGTCCCCTTGTCTATTTAGCACCCTCCCATTGCCAAGTCGACACCCCTAATTTATCACCGCATCATTGCAAAATCAGTGCCCCCCATGTTTAATAACCCCCCCCCATTTTTGACATAGGTGCACCTTCATTGCTAAGTTGGCACCCTTCATATTTATATCCCCCCTTCACAGATACAGGGGTGGAAGGTATCAAATGATCGAGCTTGCCATCCCCTACCAGTCCTTATTAAAAATCTCATACTATTCTCCCATTGGACCCTGCCTGTTCTTCGACCTTGATTTGCCTGCCCGAAATGACAATTTTAAGATACCTAAAAAACGGCTTTTTGAAAAATTGTCAAGTGTTTGAGAAAGGTCCATGTATTTTAATATCAGCTGCGGAGCACAGAGAGGACTGAGGTCCATACACAACAATCCTTGCTAAGTTTTACTGACAATCCCTCCTTAAGGGGCCAGCAAGGGGGCAGGCAAGTCAACGTCGAAGAAAAGGCAGCGTCCCGGATCCAATCAGTGGCTTCAACAATCCAAAGGGGGCTGGGCTCAAATCGGTGGTCAGTGGACAATGCCATAGGTCAGTGCACAGTACTCAAAGGTATGCTCAGAAGTACTGATATACTGACGATCTGACAATGACCAAGCTTAAGTAGCAACAGAATAACACAACACAGGTGTGACTAAGATCAAATTAACCCAACTAGGTAATAATTAATCATTAACATCCGAGTAGGAGGGTAGTTGTACACCAATATATCATGGCTATACTGTAATATACTGCAGTAAAACCGCACGATTTCAAGTGTGTTATTGCTTTTATACAACAGTTCATCAAGTAGTATTTTTTAGTTAACAGTAATAAGCCACAACAGATAATACTTATTTTTTTAAACATTTTTGGGCCTCCATAAAAAAAGTATAGTTCCCACCAGCCAACACAAACATTCCAACACAACACAAACACTCACTCCCAACTACTTTGCATTATAATTTGCTAAATTTATTCATATTATATTGATGAAATAGGACACGTTTCCCAAAAGCTCCCCTTAGCAACTTAGATAGCTGAAAGCATTCAGTTATATTGTTCCAAATGTAAGTTGCTGATGTACTTAGCAACAAAGCTTTTGGGAAATGTATCCCCACTCTGTTTTTATGTTTAAATTTTGCGTCACGATTTTGCTATTTCTGTTTTTGAATGGACGCAAGTTGCATCATTTATGTGAGCTATACAAGTGCTTTTAGTGCAAAAGTTAATATTTTACATAAAATATGGTCAGCAAATACAATCTATTACAGCTAAAATTAAACTATTCAATGGCTATATCTGAATTCAGGGGCTGCATCCTAATATCTAATGCTGTCCCATTTCAAAGGCTCCTTCAAATGCATTCTAGGAATGTATCCTTCTTTTGCTGAGTTATGAAGGATTCACCTGCTGGATCTTTCGCCACCTAACATATTCCAAGATTCATTCCAAGGGCACAGCCGACAATGGCTGTGTCTGAATTCAGAGACCAAATGCACCACAGTGACGTAAAAAGGCTGTCCCATTTCGAAGGCTCCTGCAAATGCGGTCTAGAAATGCGTCCTTCTTATGCTGAGTAACAAAGGATCCACACATTGACCGTGTCCAAATTCAGAAGCCGCATCTTTCGAAGGGCACAGTCTATAAAGGCATACCCTTTGTAGGCTGTGTTCTTCAAAGGTTGAACAGAAAACATTGTCAAATGGGATGTTCTGGCCTATGGATAATTTCCTATTTACGTTATCAACTGTTCCCGCCCTTTCCCTTGAATCACACAGCGCTGTTCCTATCGCCTAGCTGGGACACATTTACCTCTGCACACTGACTCTTGGGATACACTGGGCTGTGAAGGATTCATTGGGTGGATTCTTTGCGATTCGACAAAAGGAGGATGCATGTCTAGACTACATTTGAAGGAGCCTTCGAAACGGGACAGCCCTGTCTCACCACTGTGAAGTATTTGGTCTTCGAATGCACCATCTAAGGATGCAGGGCCTAAATTCGGACTCAGCTGTTGGATCCTTTGCAGCCCAACCTATCCCAAGATTCATTGCATAAAAATTTAAAGGACTGTTCATGCTGAGCTGTTCATGTAAATAATAACTGATACTTCATTGATCCCCGTGGAGGCAAATCTCTTTACTCCTTCCGCAAATTGCTCTATGTAGGGATGAGCAACCTGGCCATGAAGGGCAGCCACCTATTGCGGCACCCAGAGAGTTGGGGGTTAAGGGCCTTGCTCAAGAACCTGCCGACATGCCCAGGCTGGGTTAAAACTGGTGACCTTCTGATCCCTGGCACAGCCCACAGAGCCACGTGCACGTCAAGTTATGAAAAACACATGTAATTAATTTAATGGGGTTATCACATGTCAATGTAGTCATAGTCAGCTAAAAAGAAAACATAAATCTCACTTACTCACAACGTGGGAAACTGCATGTCCTTCCTTTTCTCTGTGTGGTGTGTACGGCTGGGTAATACAGACCAAAAATCATATCTCAGTATTTTGACTGTAGACTTTAAAAGAGCCCTAATTTTAGCACACAGTATATCAATGTAAAAAGTATTGTGTCATCCTATATCTATACACTGATATAAATATTCGATTTACCACCCAACCCTAATGGTCCATCTCAATTCATTGTTCCCCAGAAACTTCCATTGTGTTGTGACCGGATTTGCAGTGTTTTTTTTGTTTTTTTTTTTTTTGCATGTGTTTTCAGAATTTGTGTTTTCTGAATTTGTAACATATTGACACTATGTAAAATACATAGTTTATACTTGTCATAATCCTACCAGTGAGAAAGCTTACCTGCCAGTCATCAATGCAGCAGATGGAAAAAACAACATGGTTTTCCAGAAGGATTCATTCATTTTTTGACACAAAACAACCAGTTCCTATATCTAACGATTTTCTACAATGCAAACTGTACAACAGAACATATTTTTAATTATCAGTATTGCAGTTAATAAAAAAAAACAGAAAATTATCCTGTTATCTATTGTTTTTATGTTGCATAAGATATAATGGATATCAGACATGTGTTATGTCACTATATCTTTATGTCTATAATTACCAGTGTGCTATAGATGTGTGCCAATAAATCATCAGAAATGACTCGAATCGTCCGTACCAAGGAAGTTGATTGGTTGTTGCCGAGATAACATTCTTTCCATGGTAACAGATGTTTAATTCATTTTAACGCCAACATCTGTCTTCATAATATTTGATAGTTGGTTTGTCATCAATATATTAGAAATTGTCAAGGTAATTTAAAGTGTTACCTGACCTACATTTGTTTGTGATTGTATAACTTTGCAATGCGGTCCATGTATTGAGAATCCTGCAGAGGAGACATGGTTACAAGATTGGTTTCTAAAAATATCTGAGATAGCAAAGTTAGCAAACTGTCAACAAATATGTCAAAAGTAAAAGTTTCCATCATAAGATGAACATGGTCAGAGGTGATATTGCCTAGGTGTTCTGTTTGGGAAAAAAAAATGTGGTTCTCCCAATATTTGTACTGTAAATATTGAGTTGCACAAGACTGATCCTCTTGTTTGTAATACTTTGCTATTATATATCATATCACCTTCTATAGTTGTATGGTTTTATAATTACAGCTGTAAATTATGGGAAAAAATGACAACATTTTCAACCCTCAGCTGTACCAAATCTTCAATGTAGGGGAGATTTAATTATATAACCCTGGTGAATTTCAAGAGAAAACGTACAGCTGACAGTCATCAGTTCTTTACATTTGTGACTATACTAAGTACTGAAGTTATAAAATGTTTCCCTGGTTTTGTATATATCTCTGAGGACATCTTAAAATCAGAAGACTTCATTTTTTTATTCTCCTGGCCTTGAATAATTATATATACACACAGTACATAGGTTTGTAATTATATCTTTGTGGGGATTCTATTCATTTCTATGGGGAAAACTCTAATCTCAACATGATGACCTTAACCCCTACCCAGCCTTAACTTTAACCATAAGTAACCAAACAAAATATGAGACTTTCGGCATGTTTACTTTTTGGATTGCATTCACCGATCTTTGTGGGGACCTGAACGTCAAAATAGCAGGTTTTTACTCTATTGTGGGGGACATTTGGTCCCCACAATGTAATATAAACCTAATCCACACACACGCGCGCACACACATTTATATACACACATTTAACCAACTCATACTTAACTTCTGATAATTTTTTGGGCTGTTGTTTTCTAATAATATCAGGAGAAGAATTGGAGACAACAAAGTGAGTTTAAAAATTGAGATATCCAGTGTTTCTCCTGAGAAATGGAGAATAGGTCTGAGAAGTACAGTTTTCCTTTGGGATACTCAAAATATATCAAAAAGTCCTTTGAATTCCTCCACACCCTCATGTTTTGTGGCAAGCGAGTCACTTTGGGTACTTTACAGTATCTGTCTGTTACCATGGGGATGTAATCTTCTGCACTAGTGTAGACGCTTGCTGATAGAAGAATATAAACAAGCCGATTAGTGTGGTCGTGTGTCAGAGAATGAGTTCTGTATTGGAAGACCAGACGCAGGATGTTGTTGCCAAAATAGAAGTGAACCTTCAGAGGTGAGAAAAGCTATTATTTATACAGGTAGGAAGAGGCAGTCCACAACTGATAGGTCAAAATTCATTGTAACAAAGTAGTTAAATGGGATAATGAAACAAACCACTAATAAATAAGTTACTAAATCTATCTATCTATCTATCTATCTATCTATCTATCTATCTATCTATCTATTTTCTCATTTGTACCATTGATGCATACCGAGTTTCTTTATATGTATACATCGACAATAAAGGTACTTTTGGCAATACATCCCATGCAGAACAGCATCATTCTCTTAACACAAATATAATTTGTATGCTAAGGCCATAAAGGTACACATGTTCTTCGTGTACCATTCGGTACATCATTTTCATTTCATTATCCACAATGAAAGGCACAATTACATTTACTGGCATCCATCCATCCATCAAAATTCCACAATTGCTTAACAAGTGCACAGTCACACTGAGCCAGAAAACACAAGGGATTTCCTGGACAGGGGACATCATAGACCACACAGTCACACACTATGCATGACTTAGAACTATGAACTGTGGGAGGAAACCTCGAGGAAGCCCACACAGGCAAAGTGAAACACACAAACTCCACACACCACTGAAACCCAGGGTGGGAATGACACCTCCAAGCCTGGAGGTGTGACTGTGCCATCCCATAATACAAAGTGACGGCTAAAAGAAGTCAGCTGGTAAAAGGTCTCAATTCACCTTGCAATGCTCAATGCAAAATATTTCTAAAACACAGAACATGGGGGAAATTTAACACAAAACCGTATGCAGGTACAGTATGCGTATCCCCCAATTATACATATAAAGTGCTTAGGGTCAGCGTACAGTATGCATATCCCCCAATTATACATATAAAGTGGTTAGGGTCAGCGTACAGTATGCATATCCCCCAATTATACATATAAAGTGGTTAGGGTCAGTGTACAGTATGCATATC
>JAODJW010000019.1:20028761-20039033 GCA_026777045.1 Hyperopisus bebe
AACAATTCCCTGTCTTCTGAATCCCTGTGAGAAATTTAAAATCTATGAGAAAATAATAATAATAATAATAATAATAACCCAGAATGTTGTTGTTATAACAATAATAATAATTATAGCTATGAATATTTTAGTGGGTTTAATGGAAACCTTAAATAATGTAATGAGATTTAATATATATTTAATACTTTGAGCATGAAAAAGTAAGTTGCGACAAAAGGATGAGTAAAGCATTGTGACATCACATTGCCATTATGTAATTTATCACTGGGGTGGAGAGACAGGGATTAATTAGGGTGTTTAACTGTGGAATGATTTGGTGATCAAATTCAGAGAAGCAGATTTGGCCAGGACATCCATAATGACCACAGGGAGTGCGGACCTCAATTTCACACAGCTTCCGGATGTAATCGGCATGGCTGGTAAAGAGTACAATTAAATAACTGCACTTTTATCTTTTTACTAAATTTTGCATAACTACCACTCTTTTCAGGCTGAGGTAATGGTAAGAAAAACAGAGTAGTTTGAATGCTTTAAATTTAGCTAATATTAGGCACATCAATAAAATTAAATAACTACTTATTTTACTAATTGTTGCCTTGAAAATCTGTTCTACTCACGGTGCAGTTCTTGAATTGTAGGATATCAGAAAAATAAGATATTGGCTGTTGAGAGTGAGGCAAAAATCACAAACAGAGGGTTATTCCATGGTCCAGTATCCAAATGTATAAAATTCAAATTCCATGATCTACACTTATAAATATTACCTATATTAAAAGTATTTGAACTAGCCTGTTGCTTACCATTATCTCAACCTGAAAGCAGTGGATTCGTTATGTAAGACACATGCATTCAAGACTGATTATGATCTACTCGAGGCAACATTAACGATGGCCAGCTGGTTCTGACTGGACTGTTATCCTGCTATGGATATGCACAGCTGTACAAGACTGAATTACCGGAGTAAGTTTGTGCTTTGCTTTTGTTTATTTGAATTGCTAGGTGGCTTTTACTTCATTTTAACCATCTGTGCTTGTTTCATTCTTGAATCCATTCTCTGTTCTGTCAGCAATACTATTTATTTGTTCCATGCATCGAACCATTTTCTGAAACTGCTTGTCCTATTCAGGGTTGTGGATGGTCCGGATCCTATCCCAGGAAGCTACGAACACAAGGCAGGGAACCACCGAAAACAGGGCTCCAACCCATCACAGTATTTATTTGTTTAGAAACCTAAATAAATGGACAAATAAATAAGTAAGCAAACCAAAAGATTAGTAGATAGTACTACACTCACATACCACATCTAACCCATATGCATAATAAGTAGTTCAATGCAGATTTACATTTAAATTTATTGATACCACTCCAAAACAAATCCAAATCCTATCCAAGGAGAAAAACAAACCATGTGTCCTCTGGTTAAAGTATTCCGTCATGTCTGTTTTTGTGTTTGATGCCCTAATTCAGGCCAATAGCCTCCCTTTACCAAACACTTCCCTGCAATGGACACCAGGCTAATGAATAATCTAGCTGCATTTGTATTGCAAAAACCAAAACCGATTGCTTTAAAATGCTCTACCCATTGATTTAAAAAATAAACTGCATTTGTACCGATAGTTTCAATTAATGTCAAATCTGCATTTTTGTTGAGCTACTATGAAGCTTGTTTTTAAACCGCCAAAAAGTCTCATATGTAAAGTGGCCCCCATCTATGATTCAGGTTCAGAAAAACTGCCCTCAAAATATCCTCATTGTGCCCCTCAGGATTTTGCATAGCTGGGACCTTGCCCCAGCCTCCAGGGTGACCACCTAATCCATTTCAGGGGGGACAACATGAGCTTCTTCAGCTTTTACAAACTACTTTATAACTGAAAGGCTCCACTGCTCAGCTAAATTGTTTGGTTCATCTTGTACTTTTACTGGATTGTTTCCTTGATTGAAAGACTCATCCAGCTGTTTCACATGCATGATTAGAGGAGACTGACCAATTAGCAAACAGCAAGAACTCAGTGCTTAAGTGAACTCCAGTTTTTTTTTTTATTGAAATGGTTCAAATGGTAGTTTACAAACCCTGTCCTTGCTCATAGTGTCCCTCCTGACATGGATTAGGTGGTCACAACAACTTTTGTTGCTCAAAACAACTGTCTACAGATTAGGCTCTAACTAGAAGACTTTAATTCTGACACAGGGTATGATTCTGAACAATGACTTCCTGGATCAAAATCCGAGCAGTGAATTTTTATGGGACTTTTATGAAACCCATGGGTTTTCCATGGCATATACCATGTCCAAACAGCGAAGTGTACCCAGTACCATGTGTATCCCAGGGCGAAGGTCAACAATCGACTATAGAGTTGTTTCATCTGATTTGAGGCTGTGTGTTTTGAACACTTGTGTGAAAAGAGGAGTAGACTTCTCAACTGATCACCACTTGCCAGTAAGGTACATTTGGCGCATGGAAAGGAAGCCAGATGGACCAGGATGACCCAGACAAGCAGTCAGGGTTTGCTGGATATGTCTGCCTGAAGCTTCTGTTGGAGATGAATTCAGCTCACGCCTCCGGAAAGACTTCGATTGCAAGCCAAGTGAGGTCGGGTACAGCAAGGCCGAATGGACGATGTTTAAAGGCTGCATCGTTTGCAGCGGCTGCAAAGAGTTGTGGCCAGAGGACAGTAGGTGCCTGTCATGGCAGCAACCCTAGGACCCGTAAGTGGACACCTGTGGCGAAGAAGGCTGTCAAGCTGAAGAAGGAGACCTTCAGGGCAACAGGGGTCTTCAGAGACAGCTGAAAGGTACTGACAGGCCGGAAAGGCTATAGCAAAAGCAGTCGCAGAAGCTCATACATGGGTGGTGGTTGGAGAGGCCATGGATAAAGACCAGGTGGCCTGAAAGATGTTTTCGACACCTCAAAAAGGGGAGTTGGGACCTTGTTCGGGCTGTGTTCAGACAAGTTGGGGAAGTGCAGGCCAATTCTGCTGATGTTGTCGAAGACTTTAAATGATAGTTTGCTTGATTTTTAGGATATTTGAAAAATCAGGACCTCATATCTAAAATGTTGGCTGTTAAGGAACTCCTTAATCTGATGGATGCCCCCTCCCATCCACAACTTCCGGTGCAGATGAAGTTACTATGGTGATCAGAGGCCTCCATATTGGAATGGCACTAGTAAACGAAATCTGACAGCACAGGATGTTGTTGGGATTATGAGGTTAACACAGTTTATTGACTTGGAGAAGGCTTATGGCTGTCTCAACACTTGGTGGGGGGGGCTGCAGGAATATGGGGCAGCATGGCTGTTAATGCATGGTCCCTATATGAATGAGGCAAGAGTCTTTGTGTCCTTGGCACAGAATCAAAGTTTCTTAGAGTGAGTGTTGGTATATGTCAACGGTGCATCTTGTCTCTACTTTCGCATGTGATTCCTATGGACAAGACATCAAGGCACAACCATAGATGGAATGGTATCTGGTATGGGGCTAGAAGTGGCATCCCGGCTATTTGCAGATGGTGTCGTGCTTTTGGCCTCATGCACGCATGAGTAAATCGAGGCCATGGTACTTTCTTAGAAATGAGTGGATTACGTCTTTCAGGAAAGAAGCGAAGGCTTAATACTTTAAATACTTTGGAATTTTGTTCAGAAGTGATGGTAAGTTTACCGGTCAATCTACATCCCTATCCTCACATATAGGTAATGAATGAAAGAACAAGGTTGTAAGTTCAAGGCAGCCAAAATGAGGTTTCTCCACAGGATTGATGGGCTCATTCTGTGTGGCAGGGTGTGGAGTTTGGAGATCTGGAGGGATTTCGGTGCTGCTTTGGCTTGAGAGGAGTCAGCTGAGGCGGTTTGTGTTTCTTATAAGGATGCCACCTGGATAGCTCCCAAGGGAGCTGTTCCTATCGTGTCCCACTAGGCGGAAGCCCCAGGGAAGACTCAGGAGATGCTGGAGGAATTATATCTCCCAGCTGGCTCAGGAACTTTTAGGGATCCTAAAGTCTGTGGACATGGAAAAGTTGACTGACTTGCTCAGCATGCTGCTGCCATAGTCCATGAACATCACTGGGAAATTGATGATGTGTGTACCCTTTTTTGGTTGAATAATCATAGCACAGTGATTAAGACAATGATGTAAACAATAAACTAGGTGAGTTTTTTGTACTCGAGTAATAAGAGTACAAAAGAACGTTTTTTTTTTTTGTTTGTTTGTGTTTTGTAACTTTTCCTTAGTAACAAACTGTTATACCAAAAGGGTATTCAAAGACATTACTAGGGTGAGTATACCAAAATAGGATGGTTAAAGACTGTTCTTCATACTCCCACAAACAAAGGTAAATCTATAATTTAATTTTCCAAAAAGAGTTTTTCAATCAGCGTATCATTAATGCAATTTTACTTGCAGACAGATAAAGGGATGTCTTGCAATAACCAGTGAATAAGTATATTTTTTGAAGAACCTCATCACAATGCACATTGCAGTCCAAATTAGCAAGGGGTTCACGGTGTAGCGAGGCAACTCTTTAGACAGCATGTTGTCCTCATTTAGGCATTCCAGTGAGTATGTCCCAATAAGTAATTCAACCATCAGCAACAAAAGCCCCCTGTATACAATAGGCTCCTTGGCTTCCAGCTGGCTTGTCTATGGGTTACCAAGTACTGCAGTTTGCTTCAGAGAATTATTCAATCCCATGATCCTCCAGGGAGAGCCAGAAGGAGCAGCCAGTTGCCAGTTCCCCAGGAGCTTCAAATGCATATTTCAAATTATCACCCTTATCATCCCGTGTCCCCTTGATCTGCACCATTATTCTTTGTGATCATTTTCAGGATACTTCCTATTTAAAAAAAATATATATTTACTAGCACTGGGAGAATATGTGGCTACTGCAGGTGAGGTTCACTGGCCTGCAAATCACTGACTTCTCAAAACATCCATGCTTATTTTGCACACAGCAGTAATCCAGATGCCTGCATGTGCATGCGTGCAAGAATTAGGGGAAATGTAAATATTCAAACCACAGGTATCTGCTTGAGAACTACTAGACTACCCCAGCGCACGTTCCTGTTTTAGGATCATGGCGAGGTACAGGGATTTGCGCAAAAAAATCGATGTTTAAGAAAGTCAATCAGCAAATCTAAATTACTGGTGTTTATTCCAGAAAAAGCAAGCAACTATAGCAGAACTCAAAAAAAAAGGTGAGTGGTATGGTGTTGAATTTCTGCTTTGTCGTGTTATCATGGTAGCGGGTCCCCAAGGGATGGCTGATATTTCCAGGTTCATTTTTATCAGGGTTTTAATTGAAAGTCAGCGAAATGCAGGGCTTCTGGCTGTCTTCACTCCTCTTTAATATCTCTGTCTCTGTGGCGGGATTTAATCTGCCTCCCGCGAGATGCATCCCCTGCGTCATTCAAAAAAATCATTCAAATGGCTTCAACCTCTAAGACTTTCATTGAGAAATCTTTTTATAGCCAGAGAAGCACAGCCCCCTTACCTTATAAGCCCTGCACACTGCATCACCCCCCCCTCCCCCCCCCCCCCTACATACGGCAGCAGAATGGGCGTTACTGTGTCGTGCGTCCATCTGCCAGACAGCAGTAGTGGATCGGGATCACCAGTTTGGCTAAGCATGGTGGAGTATCGCTGACGATACGAAACTATTCATCTATAAAATAAACAGTGACGCAGTCACCAGCCGTTGCAGCTGACGAACGATCAATATCCACATGCATGTAACGAGAGCATTTATTAGACTATTTAAAATAAAACGATGCGAGAGTCTATGGGGTCTGCTGCCTCTACATCGCCATGGGAGTAGTTTACTCCCTAGTGAAGGATGCTGTCATGGAGGGTTGATGATGAAATGTGTTATATGTATACCTTTCTCATTAATTGCCTGAATAATGTAATTATTCCCAAGAATGCATCTTGATTCATTTATTAATTCCAACAGTATTTTGATTATCATTTCCAAAATACTTGTGGCCGTTACACTGCACAGTTACGATTATTTAGTATTAACAAAAAAAAGGCAGTCTTTAGCTTTTTTTTCTCCAGTCCATTTCCGATCCTGATACACAATGAATTTTCAAGACAGTATTACAGAAGGACTGCTGTGGAATGAAGAACCTGGGATTTCCAAAGTCCTACACAGGAGCTCAAAAAAATCTGTCGATTTTCTTGCATGAATTAAGTGGGCTGTTGAATTTTGCTTTGAGTTATATGAGGTATTTATTCCAGGAAGTGCATATTCTGGTACAGATTACATTATGTAGAATCAAAGGATTTAAAAGTTACTTTATAATCAGCCAATATAGCAGTCAATCAAGATTTTGTGTGCTGCTGCATGAGGCATTTGGAAGGTTATATTACACGGTATTCCCAGACATATTTTGTCATGATAGGAGAAATGATTTAGACTGAATCATGTCCTCAAATGAAAAACAACTACCACTCTTCAGAATCTTACTTTAAAGAGCATTTTAAATGGATTTGTTTACAAACATGTGTTATATTGATTGAATTAATTAAAATATTCCAGTTATATTACTATAATGTAATCCTATAATTACAATACTTATGAGGCATTAATGATAATTATTAATTTGTGGATTACATTTGAGTTGTACTCATTTCAGCTTTCTTACATTGCAGAAAAAAAATTAACTGAAAGTGCATTTAGCTATTATTTGCCATTTAGCATTTTAATTTAGTATTTTGTGTATTATGTGCAAATATTAAAGTTAATTTCTGTGGAGGAAATCTGTCAGTGTCATTTTACTGTGCGCATGAGCCAAACCATACATCTCAGTTTCAGCCAAGATGGGTGCAGTGCTTCAGGATTAAATAAAAGCCTTGCAGGGTATAATTTGGCTATATTGCATGTATCAATTAAAATTGATTGCCCTGTTTTGTCTCCAAAAGCAAGCCAATAACATGCCTCATTAACATTTTTTCAAGCCTAGTGGTAATTATAGTAATTCTGTAGCAATTACAGTACACTAGTTGTCACCTTGCTTTTGACAGAAGATCCCTCCTTCTCCAGTTTAGTCGTCTGTAATTATGCAGAAATACATAAAATATATATTTGTTTAAACAAGTTAATTAATGTGGTATGAACCAGCACAAACTTGACAAGCTGATGCACTGATTAATATCACACACTGACAAAGTGAACCTCAGATACAAGCCACGCCGCATAAGGTCCTTGTTCAAATCACTCAGGAAAAGAAAACAGATATTCAAAGCTAACGCTGTAGCACACATACGTCTGAGATATGCAAGCCTTCTGCTTGGACTAGACCTCGCGTATGCGTCCAAACACTGGCGAGTCTTCTTTCAAATGAGCACATGCTGACTTTCACTTGGAACCTTTCCTTCACTGAAAACCTCGGAATCATACTGGTTAACGGTGCTTAGTAAGCATTTTTCTTATTCGCATACCCCTACATCTCTTCTAGTCAATGGGAATAAACCACAGAGTAAGATGTGACAGGGTAAGACGTCATTCGAGGAATAGATAGCCCAACGCTAAAGACTCGACTATGGAGTGTGGACTAAAGTCCGATCTCTGGTTTGACTTGAGTTATTTACAATGACTTGGCTTCATCTACCATCTTCATCTCATTCCTTGTGTCACACATCAGGGTCAACGAGTTGACTTCTTTCCTAGGGATGATATGGAAGCTCTCCAAAGCTCTGCTAAAACTTTATGAAGTTATAAATCTCAGACACCCTGAAGTTTACAATGTAGAGAATGTGCGGTAGCGCAGAGCATTGGATTTCAAATGCTTTTTCCAGATATAGAAACATTGGCGCATTGTTCACACGTTACAAAAGCACCCCTTTCTCAATTGTCTTCCACTTTATTCGTCATTGGCACACAGAGGCGCTAGAGATCCACTATAACAAAAACATCAGCTGACACGGTTGTTGTAAATTATTACACTGCATTTCCCATTTTTGATGTATCAAGAAGTCTAATTATTACAATCGTACAAACAATTCCACTACATTTACACTGAATCATTTTATTGCAACTATGAAAGCAATACGCGAATAGAAAATCCAGTTATTTGGCATGGAATGCATTTGTAATAGAGCTTACACTAACAAATAAATGGATTTACTGAAATTACATTGAAATTCATAATATACAAGAAACTTCTGATGGATGTATATTGACCATTGAGAGCTGAGACCTTGAAAAACAGATACACGTGCATTCAAACACTAAACATATGGCCTGTCTACGCCTGTAAAAACCCATGTCATTCTGTAGATCTGAATGTAATTTTTTTGGGTATAATACAGGTTTTCTTACAGGTAGCAATGAAAGAAGGCTATCCAATAAAAGCTGGGACACTTGCTGACCTTAGTGAATCTTGGCATCTGCCATTGAAAAAGTAGCTTACTGCACGCGGAAATGTAGATCCAGATTTCAGGGATTCTGACTGGTTACAGACTGAGCAGAGATCAACAACAGCAACATACCAGAGAGGCACAATCAAGCAGACTTGGATATTTGGCTCCTGGAAGTACAGGAGGTGACAGAATGGGTCATTCTGTCAATATAATCGATAAATCCTGATGTCTCAGCAAGTTAAAAACCTATTTATTTATTTATTTTTTAGTTGATCTGCCTCATGTTTTCAAAAAGTATGAAGCTGAGTCTTAGTGAAGTCATATAGAAATGAGAAAAAAAATAATTTGTTGAAATAATATTTTGTACTATTTCTACCAAAATGCAGCTGAGCATAGTTAGTATAGTAATGAGATTTAACCCTGAGTTTATGACATCCTAGAAAGATATAAATGATAAAAATTCACCAACCAGGTACAGAGCAGAGATACAGCAAATTGGAAATTACAATTTTTTTGGTATATATGTTTAAGTTAACGTTTTATCAAGAAAATGCCATTTGCGCCTGAAGTATTTGATAAAAAAGCCCAGAATGGAATAGTTTTCAAAATAGATATGAAATTAAAATAAAGAAACAGTGTTCCTTTCCTTTTTGAAAGAAAGGAGTTAAGTTTTTTTGATTATTGTATATTATTGAGCACAGTCATTTGCTTTCAAAATTTGCCTAATCCCAAAGTTTTCACCAGGCAGCATGACAAAAAACAAGATCAGTTTTAAATAAATCACTTTAGTATACTCACAGTTTTTCTAACCAAAAGCAGAGAAGTGAATTAATATGTAGATATGAAGAGGTAGAGAAATGAAGTGAATTTATCTAACAGAGACATTACATATTCTGTGTCCCGTGAATGTAGCGTGTCTGTGCTGCTTAGGTCTGACAATGTCTTTTTGCTGCGTACACAACACTGGTGTCCATTGTGCGCTGCACCACATCCCAATTCCAGCTGATAATGGTTAAATAAAGGCCCACTCATAGAATTCGCCAAAATTTCATGCCTCTTTAACACAGCCTTTTTTTTACCCTTCAAAAGCAGAACAATGTTTTTGTCAGAAAAGGCTAATACTCTATGTTCCTTTAACTTTAAAATATGTTTTTATGTTTATTTAAAAAAAAAATATTTAAATATTCCAAGTCTGCTTACATTGTACTTCAAAGGGAAATTCTCTTGCCAAGGTGACACAACCACATGAATCCAGCGTTCATGCTGCTACAACCTAGCTTTCATTCCAGAAATAGCCCACCCCCAACTAACACATTGTTTCTTTGGATCTAGTATAGATTTTTGTAATTAAAAACTGTCAATTTATTCTTAATTAGCATGAATTAATGGGTAGCACTCATTATCTGCTCTGAAATTTTGTTGACTCACATTTTAATTAGTATATTAAGAGAAGCATGGTGGGCACATTTGAAAAGATTTTCAGGGGTAACCATATTAATTATGGCTCATTCTCACCTATACAGGTACAGTAATCTCCACAACCATTTTAACATGTTTTAAACAATGAAATAGTTACAAAGGAAACAATGCATGTTTTATTTTATATTAGTTCAACTACTACTCAAATAATAAAAAAAAATAAACAAAACGAAAAACTGTCTCACATGCTCCGCTGACACGTTAAGTGATCTAACGTGTTGTTTTTTTAACATCTATTTCCATCACTCAACTTCAAGGGAAAGAAAAGTGAAAATGAAAAAAATCCTTGCTGTGCTGAAATCATGCAAAGTGAGTCAGTGATATATGAAAAATTGGTCTGTGAACATGATTGTTGCTCAGTCACATGGACTGATTCTATTTCCTCTCAGTTACATGGACATAGCCCTTTCTGTTTCCTCCCAGTTACATGGACATAGCC